>JAVBHU010000545.1:17500-19713 GCA_034768395.1 Linum lewisii | reverse complement strand
CGAAAATTTGGATGGGGCAAATTTAAAAAAAAAAAGGCCCCCCAGGGGTCCCAAATTTCGCGGCCAAGGGAGAAACCCAGTAAAAGCCCTTAGTGTGTTTCAACCAAGCTAAACCGTGGCGTTTTTTCCCCGCCTTTCATTTCGGCCATCCAGTGGCTATTTTACAGCCATGGGGGGCCCAAAAATCCGCCCTTTCCCCAATTTTTGGGGGGCAGGGGACTTTGTGTGAACCAGGCAGACTCCCCTAAACCCAAATGGCTTCAGGGCAACTTGCGTTAAAAAACTCGATGGTTCAGGGGGTTCTCAATTCACCCCAAGATGAAATTTTGTACGTTTTTCATCGATGCGAGAGCGAGAATCCGTTCCCGAGAGTCATTATTCTATTTAAAGTGGGGGTCGTCATCCTGCACCCCGTGCCCGGGCACATGACGGGTCGTCACTCGTAGTATTCCTTGGGCATTCCGCGCGGGGTTTGTTGTTTGTGGGGGGGGCATAACATGGTGGTCAAACCCCGCCGAGCAAGGCGGGCCCTTGGTGGTGGACTGGGGCCCCCAAAACATCGCCTTCCCCGCTTTTAAAAACAGTTCGGGTTTTTTGCCGGGCAGGTTTTGACAATGACCCTTTCCCGCGGTTAACTGGAAACCTTTTTACGATTTTCCCCTTCCTTAAAGATAGGTTCAGTGAACTTTCGCGACGTCGCCGGGGCGAACCACCCAGTCGCCGCGATCCAAAACCTTCCCCGGCCATTAAATCGGTAGGAGCGACGGGGGGGTGTGTACAAAGGGAGGGACGTAGTAACGCGAGCTGATGTCGCGCTTACTGGAACCCTCGTTAAAGCCCAATTTTGAAATGATCTATCCCCATCACGATAAAATTTTCAAAGATTACCCAGACTGTCGGCCAAGGCATAGACTCGTTAAATACTCGTGTGGGCGCCGTGGGGCCCCAAAAACATCAAGGGCATCCAGACGTTATTGCCTCAAATTCCCTTTGGGCCCAAAAAAGGCCCATAGTCCCTCTAAGAAGGGGCCCACGGGGGGTCCCTCGCATAGTTGTTAGCGGCTGGGTCTGTTCGTTAACGGAATTAACCGGGACAAATCGCTCCACCAATAAGAACGGCCATGCACCACCACCCATAGAATCAAAAAAGAGCTCTCAGGTAAATCCTTATATGTCTGGACCTGGAAGTTTCCCGGGTGGTTTATAAATTTCATAAAAAACAAGGGCAGACCCCGGGTTGACTTTTTTTTAAAAAAGCCCCCCTTTCCAAAAAATGGGGGGTTTGTTGCACGTTTTAGCTCTAGAATTACTCCGGTTTTTCCAAAGTAGCAGGTCCCATCAAACAAACTAAAACTGATTTAATGGCCTTTTGGGCAGTTTCACGTCTGAATTTGGGTTTTAATTTTCTCACACATGCATGGCTTAATCTTTGAGACAAACATTTTTGACTAATGGCAGGATCAACCAGGTTTGCATTTTTTCATTCCGGGCGATCTCCCCTAGGCTCGGAGCCCCGGGAAGCACCAAAGATAAGGAAGATGCCCGTCATAAAAAATGAAACGAAGGGTTTGGGCCAACCATTGAGGATGTAAGCACCCATGGCCAATCACTTCCCGCACCCAGAGCACAAGGACACACTAGGTCCAAAGAAACGCACCGAGGGTGAGGATGGAATAGGGGGGCCCCACGATTTTCCACCAGCAACCCCAAAGGGGGCACAAATTAGAAGGGTTTTAACAAGAAATTCCCCCTTTTTGGGTTTTTGGGAACACAGGAAATCGTTTTTCCACCATCGGGGGCAGGGAAGGAGGCAATTTAAAAGGATGTGAGACCAGGTTCGATCTCAAAGCCGGAGCCCCGTCCCTCCCCAAAAAACTCAAAAACCACTCATGGATTTACCCCTAAAAACGTATGCAGCCAGCATTTGATGACCCCCCAAAGAGCTTGACGTTGCAAAACCCAAAAAAAACAAGTTCACCCAAACGTGACCCCTCAAAGCACCGCTTTTAAAACGAAAGGAAAACCCGAAAAACCCGGGCAAAAAATCGAACGGGGGCGTACAACCCCGGCCCCCCGAGTTTCTCCCAAAACGCCGCAACGGCAACCACCGGAGCCCCCAATAACCCTCGGGGGGGCCAAACTGCAAAGGTCTTTCCCTGCGGAAGACTAGTGGAGGCCCGCGGAAGGGCCGGAAACACCGTAAATTAGACCCA
>JAVBHU010000545.1:5000-7500 GCA_034768395.1 Linum lewisii | reverse complement strand
TGCAGGGCCGAGAGACCCCGGGCCAGCCCCCCGATTGCCCCGGGCCGAGAGACCTGGGCCACCCCCTGATCCCGGGGCCCAAAAGCCCCCGGGCCCCGCCCCCGGGTGCCGGGCCGAGTCACGAAAACCAAAGGGCTCCCGGGTCACACCGGAGCCAGGCCCAGCCAACCCCAAGCCAAGGGCCTCGGACACAGGGCCCCGGATGCAGGGCCGAGAGACCCGGCGCTGGCCCCCCCGGGTGCCGGGGCCCAGAAATTTCCCGGATGCCGAGCCGAGTCACGAAGCCAAGGGCCCCCGGGTGCCCCGGGGGGGGCCCCCAGCCCAAACCCAGCCAAAGGACCCCGGATGTAAAAGGGCCCAAGGGCCCAGAGCCGAGAAACCCGAAAGCCCCCGGGGGCCGGGCCCCGAAATTTAACCCCGGGGCAAAGGACCCCGGGCAAAAGCCCCGGATGCCGGGCCCCAGTTTACCAAAAGCCCAGAGCCCGGGGGGGGGCCCTGGGCACCCTTGCAACACCTTTGCCCCAAAACCCCCCCTTTCCCAACCCCCCAAATGTCCCAAAAACACGTCACAAATGAAAAACTTTTGCTTTTAAAAACAAAAGCTAACACACGCCATCACACGTAAAAAACGCCTATCAAACGCCCCCGCCCGGCGCCCGCCGGGCCCCCGGGGCGCGCGCGCCGCGCGCGGTGTGTGTGTTTATTGAAAACAGTGGCCCCGGACGGTGAGCACGGTCACCCGGGTATGGTCATGGTCGGCAAAGGTCGGAGACCACTATCAAACTTCGGACACCCCCTATAATAGACCCACTGAACCTGAAAAAAGCCCCACCCCCATCACCGAAATTTCCCGGGGGCGACCACCCCCCCGACGGCCCGGCGGTCCACCAATCTTGCCCCCCGGTGTGCCCAAAGGACGGTGGCCCCCCTCCCCCCGTTCCCCGGGGGCGGCCCCCCCCCGAAGGGGGGTCGGCAAACCAACCCCCCAATAGACAAATAACCACTGAACCATGAAAAAAGGGCCCACTGGGCCCAAACCCAATGCCGAAACCCCCCCGGCGATAGCCGGGGGGCCGGGCCGAAGGCCGGCGGCCCACCCCCCTTTTCCCCCTGGTGTTTCCTCACGGACCCGGGGGCCACGCTCACGTTTCAAAAGGTCGGCCCCCCCAGGGGGGTCGGCACCCCCCCCCCTAAAAAAGAGCAAATAAACAACTTTTCCTCTCTCCCCGGGTAGACACAATATAAACCGAGGAGTCACACCCCCCCATAAAATCTTCATTTTAAGGAGTTTTGATCAAATTTTGCAGGATGTTAAGCATACCATAACCATTCATGGTACAAAATTTTTCATAATTTTTGAATTATTTTAAAATTTTTTTCCCCGAATTTATTTTTTCTTTTGATGCGGGACACCCGGATGCAGGGCCGAGACCCCGTCCCCAGACCCGGATGCAGGGCCGAGAGCCCCGGGCCAGCCCGGATGCAGGGCCGGACCCCCCGGGCCAGCCCCGGAAATGCGGGGCCCGGGAAAAGGCCCCCGGGCCACCCCCCCCGGATGCGGGGCCGAGACCCCCCGGGCCACCCCCGGGAATGCAGGGCCAAAAGCCCCCGGGCCAGCCCCGGATGCAGGGCCGAGAGCCCTAAAGCCAGCCCCTGATGTGGGGCCGGCCCCCCGGGAAACCCCCGGGATGCAGGGCGAGATGCCTGACCAGAACCCGGAAAGCAGGGGCCGAGACCCCGGCCCCACTCCGGGAAAAAGCAAGGCCAAGACCCCCGGACCACCCCCCCGATGCAGGGCCGAGCCACAGACCCGAGAGCCCCAAACACCCCCGGAAAATTTTTTAAACAGGGCCATAACCTTTCCCGGGTTGATGCAAAGTTTTAAAATTTTTTTTGGATTAGTATAAAAAATATTTCCCGAATTTTTGCTTTTGATGCCGCCCAAAGGCTTTGGGGTCCGATCCTGTCCGTGTCCGATTCGGGGCCCATGGCCGACTGGGACGCCACGGATGAGCCTCTAAGGTATTGATGGCAACATTCCACTTGCACTCCTGGATTAAATTTTTTTTTGCCCAATCCCACTCTATACCGACGTGGGAGTGAAAAGCAGAGTGGGGTGGGATTCTTCCAAAGATTGGTCATCCAACCCCCTTCCCTGGAAACCCCCCCTCAAGGATTTTTTGATAAAACCCAAACCGGCTACGAAATGAGATAAAAAAATATGGTCCAATCCACCTATGCCAATTTTTCATCAATAGAAAAGCAATGACTGTTTTCGGCGTGGGGCGTGTGGTAAAGGGTTTTCATACACTCCAAGGTTGTTACGTAAGGGACCATCAGAGGGCCGGGTGACACTTGAATAGTTTGTCCCTCTATATTTAAACCCCTCTTAGTCGGGAAAACCCTTGGTAAATTTTTGGGGAGTTTAAAGAAGGGTTGAAAGGGGGAGGGACGAATGGGAGCGACATGGGGCTGAATCTCAGTGGACCCGTGGCACCCA
>JAVBHU010000544.1:0-19721 GCA_034768395.1 Linum lewisii | reverse complement strand
AGACGTGGAGAGAGTAAACATGTTCTCATCTCCAGATTTAAAAGCAACATGGCCCCAATTCAGTTAGAGGCATAAAGCCTGCCAACCAGCTAACCGAAACGGGTCACTGACTGAGGGTTATCAATCCATTAGTCAAGTAAAAACTGAGTGACCCCTACTAAGGATTAGCCCAATAATACATTTGCGAGCAAATACCACAGCAGGTCGCGAACCTCCGCACAAGCACATCATACAGGTACATCGGCAGGTAGAAGATATTCATACCTATGTACGCGGGATGCCATCGAGATGCCTGAGGGGGAGTCCAAACGCCCATACTTGATCAGTATCGACTCTTAGTCTTTCGATCTGATCCTCAAATTCTACTCTGGATGGTTAACACGACCAAATGCCTTTGTAAATCTTGTGGAAGGGCCCCCCCCACAGAGGATTGACGCATTCGCAAGGTCCATCTAGTGAAAGAGGAGACAGCGGGGCTAAGACTCAACTACGCGCAACAGACTCTTTTTTAAAACACATGCATGGGATGTTATATGATGTGAGTGTGCTATGTACAATTGTTAATTAAAGATAACAAACTCAATAATCACATAAAAGGTAGCATTCATAATATAGATACATCACAAGATCTATTTTCGGGTGATCCTAAGTTTTGTAACAGGGAAAAAGGGTGGGAACCTTGGTCTTGCTATGGGTAGGTATCAGGCGATTTACTAAATCCAACTATATGACGGGTTGTATGTTGTCCCTAAAGGGATGGTCCCTAAATTGGTTAGGACGATTGACGCGCCTCTACGAGTGTAAAAAGGCTTGCGCTACTACGTCCAAATTCTATCTAAAGGTGAAGCTCGCGTATAGAGCTATGCAAATGCATGAGTACAAATAAATAAATTGTGCAAATATGGAATGTAGTGCATGTCAAGAAAATTAAACACATAAACTTATCGCGGAGAGAAGGGTAGCTAGTCCTGAGCAAACTTAGAAGTCCCCAACGGAGTCCCCATCTGTCGTGAACGTTTCCGTCTGCAGCGGGCCGGCACCTCCAAAGCTTTTCGTGTTTACTTTTGGTTATGGAGTCGCCACCAATCGTTAGAGGGATTGGACGCTTAGGTGTCCAAAATCGGGTTTATCAACGGATTTGGACTAGATCTGCGAAACAGAGAACGGGATTCAGGGACGGTTACGTGTGGGGAAGGATTAGCACCCCCACAACGCCCGGAAAAACCGGTACTACGATCACGATAGGTTATTTCTTGAAGGATTGATTAAGGAGATAGGCGTTCACGCTCCCTATTTAGAGATTGCGTTACTAATTCAGATTTTATATTTTATTGATTTAGTTTATAAAATTTTAACGGAGGGGGAATTTTAAAATCGGACTCGAGTCGAGTGACTGCCTACGTATCCGGAGGGCGGAATCAATAGTCCACGTAGTTCGTCGTTTTAAAAATCGGGTTGGTTTGGGGTATTTTTTTATCTTTTAAGGTTTTATTGCTTTTTATATATATTAGCTTAAGGAGCAATTTACTTTTTAAGATTTTATTATCTTATTTAGCGTTATTTATATTTAAAGGGGAGAATTTTCACGGGTCATCTTTCGTTACTAATTCCAGGGGTTTTTAATGGTTTCGGGTAATTTAGGCTAGGGATTCCTACGGTGTTTCACCAGTGCGAAATGATATCGATTTTGATTTTGACAGCTTGGATGGTTTATTTTTAGCTCGGGATTTCCATAATACTTCACGAATATGAAGTAGTCGCTACTAATTCCTAAAGACAAGCTCAATTGACGGACTTAAATCTTGTCGATGATTAGCATGTAATCCACGGAAACGACCGAATTTCGATATGAAATTAGTTAAGAGATTTTTATTAAACCAAATTCTTTAGTTAATGAAATCATTTTAATTTAAACATAAAAGGGTTTTTCTTTTTGTCCTTAGGTAATCTAGATCACTTTAATTGTGGACAAAATTTACATTAACATGGACAAAACAAGATTAGTATTAAAATTAGGGCCTATTTTAACTAAATGGACTAAAGGCGAAAATGGGCTCAACCAGTTTCGGCCCAAAAGGCAGAAAAAATTGGTCAGCCCACCATTTCATTAATGGCAAAACCGTAAATAACGGGACGGTGGCAATTTTGTAAATTTTGGAACCCTAATGCGCCATATAAAAGGGATGAGAGGGCTGAAAAAAATCGGCCCCCCCTTACCACTATTCATGCCGTTCCTCTCTTCTCTCTCTCCCTCTCTCTCAATTTTCTGGAAACTCACTTCTCTCTTCCTCCTTCTTCTTCTCTTAACAAAAACAAAACCCTAATCTAACACTACAACCGCCGGTCCGCCGCCGACGGGATCTGACCGAAGGAGAATCGACGAAACCAAGCGAAGCCTCCCCCTCTGCCGACGGAAGGGAGGATGTCGGCGAGGACGAGCTCGGCTATCTCGGCAAAGAACCGCGACAGCGAGTCGCTCGACGGCCGCCTGACGAACATTCAAGGTAAGACTCTTACCTTTTTGTGTTTGTTTCCTTCGTACCTCCCTATTTTTTTGCCAAAACGAGACTATATATAAATCCCCAAAATGAAAATAAACCTAGATCTAAAATTTTTAGCGTTTTTGTCATAGATTTACTCTTCCTACCTTTCTCTCTTGTTAATCCAAGAACCCCTTTTTTTACCTCAGAAACCCGAACTAAAGAAAAAGGGGGGAAAACGGAGGCGGGTGGCTGGATTCACGACGAAGCGGCAGCGGCGACGACGGCGGCGACGGCTCGATGGAAGCCAACCGACGACGGCGCGGCGGCGACAGCCGCTGGCGACAGCACGATCGGCGAAAGGGAGGCAACAAGAGGGGTAAAGAAAAAACTTTTAATCCTTTTTTTATTTTTTGAGAATACTCAAACTAACAAATTTATCCCTCTATTGTAGGTGAACTCAGAACAAAGCCCTCATGCCTCAAGATCCTCAAACACAATGTAAGTGACCACAAACTCAGACTTTTAGATTTTTATCCTCTTTTGAAGTTGTATTCTCATGTTTTAGTAAACAAACTTAGATTAAGCCAAATTTTAGTGTATTAACCTTGAAGAGTGAGAAAAATAACTAGAAGGAGGCTGAATCTTAGTAAATGAAAGCTTAACTAGAACTTAATCAATCAACAGAAATTTAAAGTAACACAAATTTCATAGGGTTAAAATTAGAATTTTAAATGAAACACCTTTTTTTCTTTAATAGTTAACAAACAATATTTAAGTAGGTAAAATGCTTTGCTATGAATGTTTGTGATGCAAGTATATAAATGGAGAATAGAGATAAAGAAGCTTGAAGCTTGAAGCTTGAAGAAGTGAGTATGCTCACTTTGCTTTTGTAAACTTTGGTAGGATGAGGGAATGAGTGAATCTAGAGTTTAGCTTGATGACTTCTTCCTTCCTTGGTTCTGTAATTTCAGCTGCTGTAGTGTGGATGCGTGAACTTCTGGACTCTTTCCACTTTGGTTTTTTTTTTTTCTATTTTTGGGTTTCTTTTGATTGGCGTAAGAAGGAGAAGAAGTTTCGGGAAAGTTTCCTCTTTTGGTGCTTTTTGCCTCTTTCCTTCCTTTTCTGCTCTCTTCTTTTTCTCTGCTCTTTCCTTTTCTGTTCCCTTCCTTTTTTCCCCTTGGGACCTCCCCAACCATTCCTTTTATAGCAAAAGGAAACCCTAACACAACAATTACCACTTTGGGTAAAAAAAACCAAGTTGTCCTTTTATCCAATGGCCCTTTTTTGGATTTAGAGGAGCTGGACGAGTGGGCTTGAGGCCCACACCCATCCTTGCTAATTTTCAGAAAAATGGGCTAAAAGCCCGAACTTCAGAACATGTGGGCCGAAAGCCCAAATCTCCTTGCTCGAAACCGACCAAAGTTAGAAAACTTTGAAACACGAACGCCTAACCTTAAGTTAATCTGGCTGAAAGACATACTATTGACTATTCGAGATCAATAAACAACGGCCCAATTGTCATCCGGTAATTTGCGATCCCGGACAAAATTTGGTTACTACACAGCCCAACCCAGCAAACCGAGTTGAGATACGGTCCTCGGTTCCGGCGACGCCGTCTTCCTCGGCTCTGGCGACGTCGTCTTCCTCGGCTCCGGAGACATCGTCTTCTTCACCTCCGGCTCCGGCGCCTATTAATCAGACTCCGGCTCACTCACTCTCACTCTCAAAAGCATGAGCTCGAATCTTTCGGCGATGTCAATCTCAATCTCCAGAGCCTCCCACTGTTCTGTCCATAGGAGATGCAGCTGCAATACAGAAAGAGTCACCACACAATTTTCAGAATCAATATATTACTTTTATTTTCCACATGAATATTATCATATAACAAAATAATGTCCTGAAGAGTATGAACTCAATGCCTTGAGAGAACCACTCATAGACTCACAGTAGTACGAGGAAAACCATAGGATATGATGATTGACCTAGAGCTTCTATTCATGTTTTCTGAAAAAATGAGGGGATTGATATTCTTGATAGCAAATATACTAATATAGAGTTGACGAGTGGACTGATATATTCTCTAGCATTATAGATTTTGACATAATGACGAGTTGCATAAGAAAATGTGTTCGGACCTGTTGGGTGCTAGATCTGAGGAAGTGGAACGCCTCCCGAACTCTTCAACATTCTTCATGGGGGTAGAGGGATCATCAGTTCGCATGTCAGCCAACAGTTTCTTGGCGGATGACTTTGGGAGCCAAGAGTGGTATTTTGAGTTTTCTGAACCATCATCAGCAGGTGGTTAACTTTTCAGCATCGGAGATGTTTGCTGAAATTCAGCAGGAGTCTCAGGCAAAGTACCACAAGCCTTGAGAAATCTCGCCTACACATTGTGTCAGAATTCATAGGATTAGTTCTTCCAAGTGAAAAGCACATTAAGGCATACCAGCACAATTACAGGGAAGAATACAACTAGTTCTTTCAGTAGAAGCATCCACAACCACTAGTTTTCGACGCAACCAAAACACAGCGAAGGGTAATAGATGCATACCTCGTCGCACAGTTCTTTCTGAGTCTTGGGAGACGCCCAAGATAGATTTCCCTTGCTTGTAGCTGGAGATTTTTCCGTCTCTATCGTAAAAACCAGACAACAAAAATGAAAACACGCCAAAGAGAGAGTCTAATAAAAAAACCAGGCGAAATGATTACAATCTACCTTCGGATAAGAATAGTGACGATAAATGGTTCTTAGACGCCCCAGCTTCCTGATTTCCACACGAAACAACAGTTAAACAACAATCAATTCAAACCGTTATGCAATATTTCATATCGAAACCCTAACGAAATTTCTGCTAATGATCGAATCTAGTGACATCATATAGCGTATGAATCGAGCCTAATTATTTTTTATTAAGATCGATAATCGATCCATTCACAACTAAACCAGTTCAGATTCATATGAGCACTTATAGAAATGAACCTCAAAATCAATGGAAGCAAAAAGCGTGATGCCAAGTGATTCAAGAACAAAAATAGAGTGCATGTTCACTACAATGTTTTTCCAGAAGGAGGGTTCAAAACAAATTGAGTAAACAATACTACGATTCAGATATAAAGTAGGAAAAAGAGTGCTCACCCTCGAAAAAGAAAGAAGATCCGGAACAAAGTTTCGTCGAGAATGGCCACACAAAAAGAAAAGGAAGGAGGACTAATTGCTCTATGCAATTGCGACAGTTGGTGCGAATGCTCTTCCGGGACTGAACAAAGTTTCTTCTAGAATGGCCACACGAAAAGGAAGGAGAACTAATTGCTCTATGCAGTTGCGACAGTTGGTGCGAATGCTCTTCCGGTCTATCTGTTAGCCAAGGGTCCATGGCATCCCAGAAGCTGCAACAAGGAAGAGTACAATTAGAATTTCATCACAGCTCGACAAAAGTGAGTTTCTGTAGCACCCGTCCCAAATCAACCCGGTTTACCCGAGATTGACTCGAGATAGAATGCTACGCAAGCAGGTTTAACCAAAAGCGCGAGATAAAAAAAAAGAAGAAAGAAACTTCTCATTAAAATCCACAATCCAACGGAGGCCTCCAAAATAAAATCCAACATAAAACCGAAACTCAAACCAATCCAACCTCAAAGGTTTACAAAAGTCCCCAACCCAAATATCCTGGTCAACTGAAATATAATAAATACAGGCAAGGTCAACTTCAAGCAAGTCACCGATCTTCACCTCATGGCTCCAAACGACAACCTTCTCGAACTCAACTCTCAACTGCAACTCCAACCTAGCACTAGCCACGAGCACCTGAAAGAGAAACTGGGGGGGGATCAGCTTCCTAATGAAACTGAGTGAACCCACTGGGTCTACCTATGCGCCGAACCTAGCCTAGGAGTGATCCCAACTCCGCACACAAACAACACAACGGAATCTGACACAGCCATGATCATTTTAATCCTAGCATGCTACTAGGTGATCACACGAGAACTTACCTCCACCAGTACACACAATTAATAAGATTCAGCAATGTACACAAGTCATCAATCCTCACTACAACATCACTATCAGGGTTAGAACATGCACACCGGTCAATCTCATTCCGCAATATAATAGCATCAACGAAATCTTCATACACACGATACAACACTTAATTACAATACATCTTCCAACACGAATAGCACCCACTTTCATACTTCAACCACACAACTCGCAATTCACAGTTTCACAGTTACTAACATCAACCAAGCACAACACTACCAACCCCTGTCCCACAGACTCCACACATCATACTGTCACAACACGACTCGACTCATTAAATTCTAGGTGAGTTATTAGGCGCCTAGGAGTTGCTCCACACCACCACTGCCGGCCAACAATCCCCGGTAATACAACCCAGGGTGATCTACTCAACGTAGACCGATACCACAACCATAATCCCAGGTACTAGACCCGGGTGATCCACTCAACGCAGACCGACTCAACAATAATCCCTGGTAGCTAACCAGAGTGATTCACTCAACGTGAACCGGACACAACTCAACACGTCTCAAGGTGGGCAGTGTGGACTCCTACCGGTTCTATCATTCAATCAACACAACCAATTACTCAACACTTGCAACAAACCGTCATACTCATCCCATAGCTTATTCGCATCATCCAATCCAACCATCGAGTTGCACATCAATTCCCACCACCAATATCAACATCACTCGCATACTTTCCATGTCCCACATTACACCACTTGCACTCATTCACACACCTCAACAACAATACATACACACATAGCATCTTCACCAACATCACACATACAACCACACATCACAAGTCATTCAAAACCTCCCACGGCACCAACAGTTTAAGGGTAAACGGCTAGCTCACCGGCCACCCCCACCTGCAAGTACAGGGGAAGCCATGTCATGAGTCGTAGGGTTACCCTCCTGTACATCCTTCATTGGACGACCCCACATTGGTGGGACCATCCACCTGTTCGTCAATTAAGGGCGACCCCACATTGGCAGGACCACCCTCCTGCAACCACAGATTAACAATTCCAGGCAGAAATACACTTACAACATCATACCCCTGCCCTCCTACACTCGTTACTACATCCAATCCATTAAGCATCAAGGTTAATCTTTCCCCCATTCATCGCACATAACAAACAGCCCGCTATCATCATGCAATTCATCATATCAACAAGCATACAACAACCCACAACAATCGCAAATACTCACAATCAATCACATAACGAAATTCCCTTTTACTCTCTTCCAATTTCATGCAACGCCCTACATTCTCTAAGTCAAGTTTCAACTCCTCACGTCGACCAATTCTACCTATCGTACGCTAAACCCTCACCTGACAAGAAGACGAGGCTCTAAAACAACTCCCGGAACCCGAACGACCAAGCTCTACCACTCCAAAGTCGTAGCTCTTCTCCTCCTCACCGACAGCAGCCTACTCCGAACCACCCAGAACCACGATGTGCGATCTCTTCCTCTCGTTGCCACGAACGCGTAGCAACAAACGGATCGCAAATCGGAGCTCTACAACTCCCGGAATCAAGGATTGAAGCTAAGGGGTTTTTGGTTCGTCAAAAACGAATTTCGGGGAAAGAGAAAGAAGGGGAAGTTATGGATTTCCGTGCAAATCGTCCTTTTATGCACGAAAAGTGCGCCTGGTATGTCAAAATGTGCGCCGGCGCACATTGACCCCAAAAAGGCGCACATTTCGAATATTCCGCCGAAAGTTTGCCTTTTTAATTGAAAAGTGCGCCTGGCACTTCTAAAAGTGCGCCTGCGCACTTCAGGGCCCAAAATCAGCACTTTTGGTACTGTACACTGTTCCCCTCTTTTGCAACTTCAACCCGGCACACACCCAAACGTCCCAGACCTCAAGAGACCCTCTTAAGTACCGTTTCCGGCACTCTAGTCACCCAGACTTGAGTTCTAACCCGTTCGGTTGGGCGGGGATGTTACAAGTCTCCACAACTTCAAAAGATTTCGTCCCCGAAATCACAACCCGACTTGCTCTAGCAATGCAACCATACATCACAGCAACAAATGCAGCAATTCAAGATCACATTACCTCCCGAAATTTCCTCTAACGGTTCTGGCGACTCACACCCTCAAGAGACACAACTCACCCCTACTCTGAACTTCCCTCAAACAAACACGCACAACCGAACCACGAAAGCACCACAAGAGCACAACAACACAACAACACAAGCAACCAAGGGAACAACACTACACTAACAAACGCCACCACACTAAGGCTCTACACACTTCAACCACTCTATCTAGCTTCACCAAAGACTACTAAGATCTACTCCATTAGCCAACTCCTCCTAGTCTACCAACCACTACTACTCTTCCACTACCCAAACACCCACAAGGACAAAGAATAAGGACGAGCTCAAATCCAAACAAAGATGCAAACGGAAAGAACAAAGAAGATATCATACCGTTTGCCTCGTCGTTCGCATTCTCCTCTACACCTCCAGCAAGAGCATACAAGCCTCCTCGCTCCCCTCCGGCTCCAAGTGGTGTAACATTTGCTCCGGTCCCTCCCAGCACTCGCGACACCACGACCAACACTACCTCCTCCTCTACCTCCATAACTCCCAGACGGAGCCCTAGGTCCTTGCACCGATCCCACGGACTGAGCTGGTGCTGAACTCCTATTCGGGCAGTAGTTACTCTTATGGTTAGGCTCCCCACAAGTGTAACATGTCAGCGAAACTGACCTCAACAAGTGGTACTCCCCAGAGTGGGCCTTCCCACAAGTGCTACAAACGGGCAACCCAGATGATGCTCTCACAAAGCTACGGGTGGGACAAGCGATACTCTTATGACCGGTTCGGCCACAAGTAAAGCAAGTAAGCACACCTCGCGTCGGAGCAGACTGAGCACCTCTGAAGCCAGAATCGGAAGTCTGCGCCCTCTTAGCCGGATGGCTATGAGTGGCCGAGCTAGTAGGCGGAGCAGGCGCCTTCCTCTTCTTCTCCTCCTTCTTCCTCTGCTCTAACCTCTCCCTACTCAAGGCAGCCGCCTTCACAGACACTAAGCTCCCCATGTCTGCAGGAGTGACACCCTCCTGAATCTCCGTCCTCAGACCATTCTTAAACTTCACAATGAGCTTCATTTCCCTACTAGTAGTCTCATCATACCACTTGGAGAGGGAAGTGAACTCGATGTAGTAAGCAAGAACGGTCTTCTCCCCTGCTCCAACTCTAAGAACTCTCTAGCCTTCTCCTCACGCCACAAATTGGGACAGAACTGGTCACGGAACTCCTCAACAAACTCCTCTAAACTCAACTCAGGCGGCACTACTCTACTCTGAGGCAAAGACCTCCACCAATCTAACGCATGAACCTTGAGCAAGAAAGTCATGGCCGACACCCTAACATCTCCCTCAAGTCCCATCTGCAGGAACTTGTACTCACACTCTTGGAGCCACTGCTCCGCAACAGCAGGGTCAGCCACGACCCCATGGAATTCTCCAAAATTCCAACCCTTCAACAACCCCGGCTGAAACCTAGGAACTCCAACTCTAAACCCAGAATCCCCAACCGAACGACTTCCCACGGCTTGGCTCGATTCACTACAGGAGAACATTTAGAACATTTCAGTTGACCATTGAAGAAAAACTCACAACCAACTTCAAAACACTTTCACTGTAAAACTCCCACCATTTCAAAACAGTTTAAAGATCCCTGAAAGGCCAGTACTGCATCGACGTTCCGTCCTTTCCATTAAGAGGGTAGCAAATCCCCTAGAATAAAGGACAGCTCACCTATACAACAGAGGCTAACCAGGCTCTGATACCATTTGTAGCACCCGTCCCAAATCAACCCGGTTTACCCGAGATTGACTCGAGATAGAATGCTACGCAAGCACAGGTTTAACCAAAAGCGCGAAATAAAAAAAAAAGAAAGAAACTTCTCATTAAAATCCACAATCCAACGGAGGCCTCCAAAATAAAATCCAACATAAAACCGAAACTCAAACCAATCCAACCTCAAAGGTTTACAAAAGTCCCCAACCCAAATATCCTGGTCAACTGAAATATAATAAATACAGGCAAGGTCAACTTCAAGCAAGTCACCGATCTTCACCTCATGGCTCCAAACGACAACCTTCTCGAACTCAACTCTCAACTACAACTCCAACCTAGCACTAGCCACGAGCACCTGAAAGAGAAACTGGGGGGATCAGCTTCCTAATGAAACTGAGTGAACCCACTGGGTCTACCTATGCGCCGAACCTAGCCTAGGAGTGATCCCAACTCCGCACACAAACAACACAACGGAATCTGACACAGCCATGATCATTTTAATCCTAGCATGCTACTAGGTGATCACACGAGAACTTACCTCCACCAGTACACACAATTAATAAGATTCAGCAATGTACACAAGTCATCAATCCTCACTACAACATCACTATCAGGGTTAGAACATGCACACCGGTCAATCTCATTCCGCAATATAATAGCATCAACGAAATCTTCATACACACGATACAACACTTAATTACAATACATCTTCCAACACGAATAGCACCCACTTTCATACTTCAACCACACAACTCGCAATTCACAGTTTCACAGTTACTAACATCAACCAAGCACAACACTACCAACCCCTGTCCCACAGACTCCACACATCATACTGTCACAACACGACTCGACTCATTAAATTCTAGGTGAGTTATTAGGCGCCTAGGAGTTGCTCCACACCACCACTGCCGGCCAACAATCCCCGGTAATACAACCCAGGGTGATCTACTCAACGTAGACCGATACCACAACCATAATCCCAGGTACTAGACCGGGTGATCCACTCAACGTAGACCGACTCAACAATAATCCCTGGTAGCTAACCAGAGTGATTCACTCAACGTGAACCGGACACAACTCAACACGTCTCAAGGTGGGCAGTGGTGGACTCCTACCGGTTCTATCATTCAATCAACACACCAATTACTCAACACTTGCAACAAACCGTCATACTCATCCCATAGCTTATTCGCATCATCCAATCCAACCATCGAGTTGCACATCAATTCCCACCACCAATATCAACATCACTCGCATACTTTCCATGTCCCACATTACACCACTTGCACTCATTCACACACCTCAACAACAATACATACACACATAGCATCTTCACCAACATCACACATACAACCACACATCACAAGTCATTCAAAACCTCCCACGGCACCAACAGTTTAAGGGTAAACGGCTAGCTCACCGGCCACCCCCACCTGCAAGTACAGGGGAAGCCATGTCATGAGTCGTAGGGTTACCCTCCTGTACATCCTTCATTGGACGACCCCACATTGGTGGGACCATCCACCTGTTCGTCAATTAAGGGCGACCCCACATTGGCAGGACCACCCTCCTGCAACCACAGATTAACAATTCCAGGCAGAAATACACTTACAACATCATACCCCTGCCCTCCTACACTCGTTACTACATCCAATCCATTAAGCATCAAGGTTAATCTTTCCCCCATTCATTGCACATAACAAACAGCCCGCTATCATCATGCAATTCATCATATCAACAAGCATACAACAACCCACAACAATCGCAAATACTCACAATCAATCACATAACGAAATTCCTTTTTACTCTCTTCCAATTTCATGCAACGCCCTACATTCTCTAAGTCAAGTTTCAACTCCTCACGTCGACCAATTCTACCTATCGTACGCTAAACCCTCACCTGACAAGAAGACGAGGCTCTAAAACAACTCCCGGAACCCGAACGACCAAGCTCTACCATTCCAAAGTCGTAGCTCTTCTCCTCCTCACCGACAGCATCCTACTCCGAACCACCCAGAACCACGATGTGTGATCTCTTCCTCTCGTCGCCACGAACGCGTAGCAACAAACGGATCGCAAATCGGAGCTCTACAACTCCCGGAATCAAGGATTGAAGCTAAGGGGTTTTTGGTTCATCAAAAACGAATTTCGGGGAAAGAGAAAGAAGGGGAAGTTATGGATTTCCGTGCAAATCCGTCCTTTTATGCACGAAAAGTGCGCCTGGTATGTCAAAATGTGCGCCGGCGCACATTGACCCCAAAAAGGCGCACATTTCGAATATTCCACCGAAAGTTTGCCTTTTTAATTGAAAAGTGCGCCTGGCACTTCTAAAAGTGCGCCTGCGCACTTCAGGGCCCAAAATCAGCACTTTTGGTACTGTACACTGTTCCCCTCTTTTGCAACTTCAACCCGGCACACACCCAAACGTCCCAGACCTCAAGAGACCCTCTTAAGTACCGTTTCCGGCACTCTAGTCACCCAGACTTGAGTTCTAACCCGTTCGGTTGGGCGGGGATGTTACTGTTTCGTCATAGATATAAGCTCCAATGTTGAGCAAAATGTAGAACAACTACATGGGTTTGAAGTAAACAAACCTTAGCATTGACACCATCAGGCTGGATCCTGTTTTCTTGCTTCAACTTCACATAGCCGGCACGGTTGAACTTAGTGAAGCCCCTAAAAACAACCATTTCAAAGATTACTATACAAAGAACACCATCCACAACTTAGCTATACAGAAAAATCGCTAATTCGAAGCCTAAAATGCATCAATCTATGGGATAGTGTTCATGGAGAGCAGGAAAATGGATAAGCACGAACCATTTCCGGCTGACGATTTTCTTCTGCTTGTCCTCTGTTAGTTCTCGCATCCAGAATCTCTGAATTGCAACAATCAGTTTCAACCCGTTACATGTCAGGTAGTACAAATGAAGAGAACAATGTGCACATTTCCATCGAACAGATAATCGCCCAAATTCCAAAGCCCTAATTGTACAGAAGAAGGAAAAACACGACAAGGGACATGAATAGGAGTTACCTGGTCGGAAGTCTTGACAAGGTGACATCGTAGACATGCCCGCAGCTCGTGGCAGTGATTGATGGCGGGAAGCCGATCTGGGTCAGCTCGAATGGATCTGAGATAGCAGGGGCGTCACTATCTACTTCAGCCTTTGTAGATCAGCCGAGCTTCTTTAGGGATTGTCGCACTTGGCTGATTGGATTGGAGCGGCGGTGGTCGGGATTGGAAAGGAGGTGGTCGGGAAAGGAAAAATGATTGAGGATAGGGGTCGGGATTGGAGCGGCGGTGGTCGGGGGAAAGAAAGGATGAGTGAGGAGAGATTGAAGCGGCGTTCGTCGAAATCGCGTTCGGCGGTGGTCGGGGAAAGAAACGAAGATTGAGGAGAGAATGCGGCGTTCGGCGATTTCGACTTAGAAGAGGCGATGTTGGATTGAGGATGGGTCGGTGGGGTGGGGGCTTCAGAGCTGTGAATCGGTTGTCAGTGGGGGGGAGATCTGTCAATGGGGGGTGGATAATAGGGATAACGGTTCAGTGGGGGGAAGATAATGGGTTGTTAGGGGGGGAGGGATAACGTCTCAAATGGATGGATATTGAGAATGTTTAACTGAAATCAATTCATAATGTTATAAGTTAATTTTGCAATTTTGTATAATAATAGGTACTTAAATGTAAATTGTCCTGTGTGGAATAGAATGATAATAAAATTAATTAATTTAATCCTATTTAATTCAAAGGCTTGAGATCCGTTGATTGAACGAACGGATGAGATCGTGACACGCAAGCGGGTGCACTCGGTGCACCCACCTAGCTAGGTGCACCGGAGTGTTTTCCATATGAATATATAGGAAAAATAACACTTTAACTCCCCTCTACTTTGCCAACTTAATAGCCCCTACAATATAAATCGCTATTTTGACTCCCTCCTACTTTGACTACTTTGTCGTTTGTGTCCTTCCATTTCAACTTTCGTCTTTTTTTCTTTACTATCGTCTTCGTAACATTAAATCTAGATACATTCACACCCGATAGAGAGACATCGGAGGTAGAAGACGAAGAGTTGGTTAGAGTGGTAAATTGGGGAGGTATCATGAAGAGTATGCTGCAATATGAAGGGTTTAAAATCACACATGTTGCTCGTCGATTTTATCCTATTTAATTGAATATATTTATATTCCCAATTAGAAAACGCTTAGCAAACTAATTGTTTACACCTAAATTTATATTCATAAATTTTATTAAATGCTGCCAGTTTTAGTATTTTAGCCATAACTCATTCCACGGATCTCCGATTGGTGCAAGATCGACGGTGATGAAAATATAATAGAATTATCTATTCATCCATATGTAATGGAAAACCTAGTTCAAAGGGACCATTGTGAGATATAGAAATTATAAGATGACGGTTAGAATGCCACATTGGAAAGATACAAGAAATCAAATGGCTTTATTAGGTCATTAATTACCTTAATAATTAAACAACATAAGTTGGGTCATGACGATATTTTTTTGGTCCAATCACCGCTTCGCTCATTGCTTTTCATCATTCACCCTTCACCCTTTGACTCATATTTGTGCTAATTTTGTCCAATATATTATTTTGGCCATAACTCCTTCATACGGAATTCAATTGAAGCAAGGTTGGCGGCAATGGAAAGATAACGAAGCCTAATAAATCCATTTGATATATTCGTGATAATTCCATCCATATGTAGTGGCCAACACAGTTCGGTCAAAATAATTAGAGATGGCCTCTGCATGATGACGGCCAAATTACCACATTGCATACTTATGGAGGTTTGAATGGCTTTATTAAGCCTTAGCCATTCTATTAAATTAAAACGATTAAATGATGCCATGAATTTACTATTTTGGGATAACATATCCTCCCCATGCTACTACCTCATCATCAAGAGGCAAAATTACCACATTTTACTTTGGTATTGCTTGCTTGTGCATTCATGTAGGACTACAGTGTAGGCGACCAATGGTGTGGCCAATATGAACCTTACCAACCACACTACTACTTGGAGCCAACCTTTGGAGAAACTCCATCTGAACACTACCACCAAGACATCCTCAACGATGATCCTTCAGTCATAAGAGATAAGGCGTGGTGTGAGAAAATACGAGCTAAGAAAAGGGAGGATGAATATTTGATGCTCCAGCTAGTTGACACAGCAAATATAGTTGATGAAAAGCTTAGATTGGTCATGAAATTCCTCAATAGTAAGGAGGAGATCATGGTTGAGGAGGTGAAGCCTAGACCAACGGAGCCTCTTGAGACAGATGCTGAGTGTGAATTTCATGAGGTTCTGACCACCATTTGGGATGATGAGTTTCAACCAGAGCAAGAGGTTCTTGCAAACAAGGAGCTTGCTTAATTTTTAGGATGGCATCCTAAGGAAGAGGCCACTTCCCCAAGCAAGGTGGTAGTTACTATCGAGGTCTCCACCATTGACAAGAGCTCTTCGTTTTCAGTTCTCCCAAAGCACCTTGAAGCGCCCTCCAATACTCTTTTTTGTGATGAAGCTCTTGTGTCAAGAAATTGATAACAAGATCTCCACAACCAAAGTCGAGGAGAAGATGATTGAGCAGTCGCAACAACAACCGCCGAAAGAATCTCAAGACCCATTAGGAGCTTAGAAATGATTGAGGCCATTAGAGGTGACACTCCATGCCTTCTTTCCCCCCTTCAACCTCCCATTCGCAAAGTTAGAAGAATGTTAAGGGGAGGGAGAAGGAGCATTATCATCCTCCGTAAGTTCTTCCACCGCTCACTTATGCAATTACTTGGCCCTCAAATGCTAAACTTGAAGAAACATATATGGAAATCAAAGAGGTGCTAAGTTGGATTGCATAACCGTTCCGGTATCATCTAGCTCAAAGACATAAAACAAAGAGCGCTCTTGGAGGCAACCCTTGCGTATCTGCATTTGAGATTTCTTATTTGTTTTTGGATTTTCTTCGATTTGATTTTCTGGAATTTTGGATGTTTGGTTTTTTGTTCTTCTTTGGATTGATCTAAGGTACTCATATGAGGATGGAAATTAAGGATTTTCGGGAATTGCATCTTTCTTTCTGAGTGGAAGTTTGGTCCTTCCAGATTTCATCGTGAGAGACGCGTCATTTTCTCGGTATCATCTTCCCTTTTCTCCTCCTTCACCTTGAATTTATGCTTGTGCAATGAGGACATTGTCGTGTTTAAGTGTGGGGTGGGATATGCATGATTGGGACTGATTGTTGCCGAGTTTGTGACTGAAATGGGTGGTGATTGTGGCCAATTTTTGGCAAAAAATTTCCATTCTATCACTACTTTCCCATTTTCCCTCGTGGCTTATACTCGCTGCATGTTTAAATCCTTTGTGAAGTGTCTATTTTCTTGAATTGTTTGTTGATAATGGTGTGGTGTCTTTGCTTAGTGAATTGTGTGAGAACCGCAGTAAGACCATCACCCATTCTTTGTCCTTAGAGTAGTCCAGAGACTTGCTTCAGTTGGTTTAATGAATGGTTGAATTGGATTTGTGGAAGACTTGGTCTAATCGCCTATCGAATTCGCTAGTTTGATGCCATGTCCGGTCTAGATAAGGGATTCCCAAAAGAAAAACTTGTTGTTTGCCAAAGTGTAATTGAGACAGTTGTATGCTCAAAGTGAAAGTGGTAGTTGTGGGTCAATGTCCGAGATGGAATTAGTGCTCGCCTATTGTTGTAGTCCCAAAAGGGAAGTCTCAATGTGGCATTCTAAACTTTGGCTATTCATGTTGTCTTACCCAAGATTAACCATGACATGTGTTGAATGGTGTTGAGAGTGACATTAGACACAATGTTTGCTCATGCTAATTGGTGGATTTGATCCTTAATCGCATAGGTGCTTGTTAGGACCGCGGGTTTGAATTCATGATTGGCTAATTGCATGAAACACTCAAGATGAGGGGTATGAATTAGGTTCTTTTAGAATGGTTTTTCACTTGGGTATTTCATCGAACACTTGACGTGTGTGTGTGGTTTGGCTTGAATTAGTCGAAAGGTTGGTCGCCTCACTACCCACATAGTAATAGGACCCCTTTTAGGGAACCTAGGTCGTGTTTGTTGATTTGTACAAGGGCGATCGGTTGTGGCATTGCTTGTTTTCTACCATTTACTACATGGTTTCCATGAATAGGGAGACATTAAGCTTCTAGGTGAACCCCGATACACCCTTCCTTATCTTTGATATCTTCCTTCATTGTCTTTGCCTTTGTTGTACTTGCCTTGATTCATTCTCACCCTTTCCATGCTCATTGAGCCTACTTTGAATTTGTGTGTTGACTTTTATGTTTGATCTCTTGTTAACTTTTTATGGAATTCACACCACACAACCCTTGTTAGTCTTACGTCCTAATTCACTACAAGAAAAAGGCATATTAGTCACGGTTTTTTTGACCCTATTAGTCACGGTTAAAACCGTGACTAAAAGAATTAGTCACGATTTTATAAACTGTGACTATATTGACCTTATTTTGTCACGGTTAAGAAACCGTGACTAACAATTTGGTCACGGTTTATATGTGAACCGTGACCAATATTAGTCACGGTTCACTTAGTGTGGCTAGTATATTTTCCTTTTGGTCTCTTAACTTTTTGTGGTTGTAACAGTGACCAAAGTGTTCTTAGGAAACTTTCATTAACCCACTTTGTCATTTAAATTTCTGTCGGTACTAATATTAATTTTTCAGTGTTACGAATTTCTCCTTTTGGTCACTTAATTTTTGTACGTTAGAATTTCAGCCATTCTTCTTCTCCATCAATTCAGAAGCCGCCGCCGACTCCGCCGTCGCCGACTCCGTCGGATCCCCCATCCGACTCGCCCAGACTTCAACGCCCTAGCAGGAGGCGTGAGATCGTGGCCCACTTATTTCCGTGGATGGTCGGACGATGACAACATCCCCCATTTGAGTGAAGGGGCGGTGCTGAACATCCAGCGAGAGCTGATTGCACCACCGCAGCCTGTAGGGCTTGTTGGATTGGCCAGGGATTTCGGTGCAAGAGGAAGAGGAAGAAAGATAAGAGGAGATGGGATCGGGGAAGTTTAGCAGAGGGAAGAGGAAGAAGTTAATAGAGGGAAGAAGTGAAGAGGATGAAGAAGAAAGAGAAGTGGGAGGAAGATGAAGATGGGATTGGGTTCAATGGCTGCGTGAAAGGAAGATGAAGAAAGAGAAGTGGGAGGAAGCACACGGATTGCCAACGTGGCAATCTGTGTTTCTTTGGGAGAAATGTTTGTCACGGTTCCTAAGGAACTGTGACTAATTTTGTCACGGTTTCTTATAAACCATGACCAAAATTAGTCACGGTTTCCTACGAACCGTGACCAATTAGTAACAATTCTTAATGATCTAAGATTCGTTTTCCGCATGGAAATAGATTGCAGTGGAGTTGATAAATTCAATCGAACTTGATTGCTGTGGGAATTAGCAATTGCTCCCGAATTAAATTCTTTGTTTTTTTCTATCTAATGACAATATGAAATTGGAAGAGAATTACCAATTTTCTTCCATTCGAAAGAAATTTCAGATTCATGTTGGAGTTGAATTTAGACAGAGGAAGCAATTTTTTTTTTTTTTGACAAAGTGGTTCCCAATTTCATTCATCATAAAAATGGGCTACAATAGAGTTGGGCCGAAACCGAGGAAGGAAAAGATAAGAAAAGTTAGAATATCAGAAAACAAGAGCTGGCCCAAAAACAAGCCCACAATGTAGCTGAAATCCTAACATGTTCAAACCCTAGCTGAAAGTTCCAGCAGCCGTCACCCAAGGGCTGTGACACGGCTGAGCCGTCGGAGCAGAGATGGATAGCAAGCAGATTGGCCACCACGACTACACGAGCAACCCATCAAAAGAGCTATCCAAAGAATCCAACAGCCGATCACCACCAAAAGGAATGAAGCCACCTCCCAAAAGCAGCAACCTTGAACAGAACAACTTCCCTGCAACCGATCAGACAACTCTGCAACCCGAGGCCAGAGCCTATGCATCTCCGAATCACCAACACATAAGGGTGAAGCAAGGAGGAGGGAAACAAGAATCATGAGATGGATACAAACCCAGAAGGCTCCCACTATCATCCACGAGAACAACCTCCAAAGAGGAAGAAGAACACCTCAAGAAAGAGGTCAACAACAAGGTCCCTCAAGGGGAAAACAAAGGCTCTAGATCTGGGGATCCAAATCGGAGAAGCAAAAGGCCTCAAAAAGAGGAAGAAATGTGAATAACTCACTTAGGAGAATCAAGGGAGACAACATAAGCATAGAAAGATAAAAACAAAAGCAAGAAAATGATGAGGAAAAGGCCGCCGCCGGCCACCAGAAGGTGCCGGCAGCAGCCACAGCCGAGGGAAAGTGAGAGACCT
>JAVBHU010000543.1:0-19739 GCA_034768395.1 Linum lewisii | reverse complement strand
CCAAGGTTGCAAAGGTCTTATATTTAGAGCCTTTTCATAGAATATAAGTTTTTTGGTTGGGTTTAAGACCATGATTGGAGTTGAACTTGGTCTTAAAATACTTAGGGGTTAATTTGTTCCCTAGAATTGGGGTGGGTGAATTGCCTAGAATTGAGCCCAAATTCTATTAGTTGGAGATTTGAGTGAAATGTATTGTTTGTTTTCCAAAAAGAGGGAGAGAATTTGCTAGAATTGAATTCTCAAGGTGGGCCCTCCAAGAATTCAGACCCCTCCGAATTCCCTACTGTCAAAGAGAGAATGTGCAGATTCTAGGGTGAATTGGTGGTGACTTGGCAAAAATAACCTTAGATGAAGGAATAAGTTTGGGTAATTTGGTCTTTGTTAAAATTACTTAATTTTATTTAATTTAGGCCCCGTTCACTATCACTTATTATTATGGAAATTATATAATCAACTCAAATTAATTTCATAATTTACCATAATTCTGGCCTAAATTTATAAGTGAAAAAAGTTGTTTTTTAAAATTATATAATACTGATTTTGTATTTGAAAGACCGGGATTATGGCTTATTTCATTGAAACTGGCCCAATTTTCAATCACACCCGCCAACAAACTCCTAACAAACAAAAAACAAACTTTACAGAATCCTTCTCATCATCAATGCCTTCGCTTGGTATGGTCGCATTCATTATTTTACCCCGCATATTCTCGTTGTACGTGTTTGCTGTTATTCATTGTTTCTTGGTATTATTATTGAAATATTACGTTGTGGACTCGGATTGCAAACGCATCTGGGTTTCTAGCACCATTTCGAGGGTTATACTTCTCATTTCCAGGAGATTAGACGCCGAGGTGGACCCAAAGGTCGTGAAGAACTCTTCAACTACAAAGCATTCTAGTCTTCGCATTGTCACTGAACGATTTTTTGGTGTTTTGAAGAGAAGATGACCGATATTGAAAATGATGTGCAGTTTATAGCTACAACAAACAAATAGACATTGTTCTAGCATGTTGTGCGATTCACAACTTTATTCGAATACATGCACAAGGGGACACTCTATTTGCTGAGTTTGAAGAGAGTGATGGTCAAGAGGAAACAAGTGAATCCGTGGCTCGTATAGAATTTGGAACGTCTTCATCACAGGTGCGAGAAATGGCTTCTAAGCGGGACGGGATTGCAAATCAAATGTGGAGTGATGAATGTGCTAGTAATTAGTTGAGGTTAGGCGAGGGGTTATATGTGATTCCATTGAATTCTAGAAGTATGCATAATTTGTAATTCAACTTTTACTCAACTTAAGTAATGAACACAATTATTATTATGGAATTATTTAATTTCATAATTTACAAAATCCCAAGTAAACATAATTTCAATTATGAATTATAATTATCTAAATTATATTAATTAAATTTAATTTTAAGAAAAATTTTATACTGAACGGAGCCTAATTTTTTTATTTTTTAACCCATGAAAACTTCTAATTTACTCGTCCAAACGGTTCTATTTTTGAAATAGACAAGAATTCTCAATTCATCTAGCTATTTCAATTCTTTCCTATCCAATTCTTGACAAAAAACGACCTTAAATTATGGGTTTTTAAGACTATGATTGGAGTTGGTCTTGTTTGAGCAACCACTATCAGTGTCTCTACCAACCCCCCAAAATTTCTCTCCTCCACCTCGAAGCTCATCTGTCGCAGGAACCATCATCGGAAGTCGTCGCTGGATCTCGTCGGAAGCCATCATCAGAGGTCATCGCTGAGCTCATCGGAAGCTACATGATCCACGATTTAAAAACCCTATGTAGTAAACGTGGAGAACCGTCAAACACGTATGGAGCGGTGGTAGTCGACGTCACGTTTGATGCTGCACGACGACCACCGCCTTTTTTCTGAAGTATAACTCCCGTCTCCTCTTTTTCTACTGTCTCTTCTGTTGTTTCGTGTCGGAATTTGATTTGGGTGAAATCAGTAGGCAGCAGCGGAGCTTGCTAAGGAGATATCGTGGTTGGAGTTTGCGCTGTGCTCGCCAACAAACAGGTTTGGGGTTTACTACTGTGTCTGGTTAACTTGGCGGCGTTTGCTCGCTGCGACGATTCTGAGAAGACAGTGGTGGCGAAGACGATGAAGGGGAAGAAGTATTGTACCAAGGGTTCAGAGTGCAAAAACTCTTTCCTGCAATGAGATATTTCTTCCAGGTTTACCAAATTCGAGGAACTCTTCACCAAAAGGAATACCCCAGTTCACTGCTCATACTATGGCTTTTGGGATTACCAGTCCTTCATTATTGCGCCTCTCTGTACCACCCATCTCGGATTTTTCACCACCGGAGGGAAGCTCATGTAGATAAAGGAGCTCGCCGCTTTCTTGCCCATGTCAGCGCCAAAACTTCTTGTTAGTAAATGGAACCCTACCTTTTTCCTTTGTATATAATTTTATTGTTTGGGGATTGGTGGTACATCTTGTGACTGAATAATTTGAGTGCTTGCTTGAATTAGTGGGGTTGAATTTTGAGTTGACTGACTGCTTAGAGAGTAGAGATTGACTGAAACTCTTGCAACTGTGTGGATTTGCTTATTAGACTTCTTGACTGATTGCTGGACTGGATTGTTTGTTCAATTTGCTGATTACTAGCTAATCAAGGAGTAGTACTGATTGTTAAAGTATACTTTGTATCTTGTAGGTGGTTATGGAGTGGCCACTGGAGAGCCAACCACCTAGGGTCTAATGTTGTTTAGCAAGACTTTTATTATTGTATACGCTTTTGACGAGTTTACAGTTCAATGCAGAGTAACTCCAGAACCAAGGCCAAAGAAGATCTTGTTGCTGCTACAGGTGTTGTTGTGGTGAGTATGCACCAATATTTGATTTAGGGTAAAAGGAAGGGGTATGTTGGTAAGTATTTCATGTTTCATCGACTCATCCTTTTAAAGAGGAGTTAAGCCTAATCTTACTCTTTGATGAGAAAATATCTCTTTGCTCTTTCAACTCAGGAACTCATGTTCAAGATTAGAGAAATAAAGACCAAAGCTGAGCAAAGTGAAACAATGGCCCAGGAAATTTGCCACGACATTAAGAAATTGGACTTTGCATAGAAATATATCACAACCACAATTGCTGCACTTCATCGTCTTACCATGCTAGGTTAGTGTTATGAAATAACGCTTAGTAAATCCTGAACCACTTCTTATGTTTGAAATTAATGATAAATCTACTTCCTAAGTTTGGAATTTTTGAAGCTTTTACGGGTAATGATAAATCTAACTTAGGAAGTAGTGTAGCATACTAATTTATCTCCCATGGAACCTTGTTTAGTCAGTGTTATCTGTAAGAAACCATATGCCAACCTTTCTTGGATGCCCAGTAGAATTGCTTTCATGCACCTTGTATTTTTTATACTCCTATTAGTCGTCAACTGAGTCGGATCATTCTGGTTCTGAACCATCAATGTTCTTTTTAATTTGTGCTCTCCCCAATAAGTAATGATAATTCTAGGAGGATTCTTGTAGCTTCACTTGATGTTCCTGAACCAAATGTTGCAGCCCAGAGATACAATGAATCCCCAATCATATATTGCCAGTAAAGAAAATTTTAATCCTCAAAATGCACTAGAAATTTAAAGTTTCAAGTATAGTTATAGAAGCTTAGTTAGCATTTATTCACTCTTATTGGTTCGAGGAATACGTATTGCGGTTTACTAATGTTGTTCAGCTACAACAGGGAATGAGTCCTTCCCATCCTACTAGTTCCCCTGGAGCTGAGTACTATGGCCGTGGTACTATTCCTATTTACTGGTAAGTAGTAAACTCTCTCTCTCTTTTCAGTCTCGCTTGCTTGATCATGTACTGAGTTGAACTGTTACTTTAGTTTGCTTCTGTGATTATCAATAACGCATGACAAAGCTTGAAAAGGACAGTCATGGGGGTTCTCTTTCCACATATGTCTATGTGTACGATTAACCATTTTCTCAACTTCTCTAGATTAGTTCGTGTTATGTTCTCTGTTTTTTTAACTGAGAAATGAGAAAATACAAGTCGGGAATGTGAGTCTTTGTGTCATTTTTTTGTTTGAACTTTGAAGCATATCTAATGGTCCTAGATATATGTATCTGATATTTGAAAAAAATGTACCACATTCCAGCATTACAGGTCAAAGAGGCAAGAATAGCAGCAGAGAAATCTCAGAAGTTGTTAACAAATCATGATGGAGAGGAAAAAGATTAAGTAAATCAAAGAAAATGGTCTCGTTATCGATCGAGCAGTGTATGGAAGTCTGGAAGTAGTGGACTAGACGAGGAAAACAATACCTAATGGTGACACAGCTTCAGAGCTCACTGATGTTACAGTTCCTCTCAGTTTCCTAGTTAATGAGTTCTAAGATTCTGTAGAGTGCAAAGAGCTGAATGTGTTAGTCTTTCTTTGTTATGGAGTTTGTTATTTTCAATAAGACAAGGCCGGTTTCCTGTATTGTAATCTTAGTTGAGTATTCAATAATTTAGAGTCACAAAACTCAAATTTTTTTTTTAAATGGCTTCAGTTTAAGGGGTTAAAAACTCCTTGTATACGAAAATCGTTTAGAAGGGAGGGTTTAAAAACCCCTACTAAACGGACAGTTTAACAGGGGTTAGAACCCATGTTAAACGATTGTTTTACTGGCGGTTTAATAAATCCCTATTAATCCTTTTAGCAACGGACGGGAATAACAGGGGATGTTCAAATGTTGGTGGAAACCATTTAACAAGGGGTTTAAACCCCTGTTAAACGGCTTTTAAAACCCCGGTAGTTTTGTTGTAGTAGGATTCAACATAAATTTTAATTTTAATGTGTTAACAAAATGATGACTTCCTCTCCCAAGTTGTGTTGTGGTGAGAATTCCTAAATGCCCCTATCAAATTTGGACCATTAGATTGGTCAAAGGGTCAAACAGATCTAATGGTTGGAATTGAATTTGGAACTTTCCAAACCACAAAAATTCCTGGACGCTGATCCGGTTCCAATTCAACACTAATTTCATATTAATTTATAAAAAAGATACACCTTACTCAACAACCTCACAATTGTGGGATCTACTACCATTAAGACACCCTTTAGTGTCCTCATATTAGGACGCCTCTTAGAACCGTAGGATTAATAGAGTAGATCTAATGGTAGGAATTGATTGTGGGTATATTTGGAAAATAAGGACCAAAATATTATGCGGATCCAAAAAAAGAAAAAATAGAAATCATTAATTGCGTAAAACTCAAAGTTGAGGAAAGAGAAAATTGAATCCCAGAATATCTTCGCCGCTGAAAGAGGAATTCTCTCCCCCGTCGAAAACGTTCTCCGATCTACACTAATGTCTTCGATTCCCAATGAGTCCGGAAGTCCTCGTCGCCGACGGAAGACTCTGGTTCTCTTGCCATCGGCGACTTATAAACGCCCTAAAGCAGAGGATACCGAGGAGGCAAAGAGGAGTTCCGAACCTCGCTAGAATCCTCTCCCAAACGCTTGATTCAGAGTTTCCGTCTGACTTCAGTCGGAGTTAGCCCCGTCGTACAACAAACCAGCCTCCAAAATCCACACCGACGGCAGATACGGCTTGAGGATCGAGCATGCAAACCCCTAAATCTAAGGTTTGTTTTTTTTTTTTTTAATTCCTTTCATCTTCGATTTTTTTCACTGAAATTGCCGAAATTTGATTTCGATTTTGGTAGGTGCATTGTGTTTCTTGTTCATGATTCTGAAATCGTTATTTAAATGGTTGCCAAAAATTTGTGATCCGTTTTAATTAAAAACTCTTCCACTCGATTGGCCCGTAGCTGGGACCGCGTTTCTTTGCTTCCTTTGGTCTGTCTTTTGACAAGCCTGCATTTTAGCAGGTCTCTGTTTTGCACAGATCCCTTTTCATTTTCTTTTGATTAATATACACACTTTATAAAAAAAACAAAATAGAACTCGTTCCATTTAGATGAATGTGGAACAAGATCCAATCTTCCCATGAACATTTTGTTGAATATGATCACTGTGTTTCCATCAAAATGACCCACTGTGTTCAATCTCTACATAAAATTATGTTGAACATGTTGTATAGGAACACTGTGTTGAAAACTTTTACAGTTCTTTGTTCCTATTTTTTAAAACTGGAACTCGTTTTATGAGTTATTAATTTTTGGTAATTTCTAAATACATATCAAGAAACAGAGTACAATAACAATTTGTGAGAGATGGCTAATGCTATTATTACTGAATTTGTTGTGTTTTTAGTATTAGTCTAAAGATAGATGTTCCTAAACATATAGAGTGGAACGGATAGAATTATAATGTTAAGCACTCATGTGATTTTGGGTGTTAGATCCTAAACTTTTTAAAGCGGAACAGAGTACATGAATCCATATTTGTACAAATCATTACTTCATTTACATAGGTCCATCAAGATATGAGAAAAGTAGAGGGGAAGCGGAAGGCGAGAGGTGTAGACACTACGAAGGTAAATTAAAATGATTGGATCAAATTTTGATAGTGAGAATGATAGGTTTGATATTTATTAAGTCTTTTTTTTGTTATTTGTATATGCAGGATGATCAACCGTGTGCTAATTGATGATGAATTACCATTTAGGTAATCAACCGGTGCTAATGATGATGAATTAACCATTTAGGTAATCAAACCGTGTGCTAATGATGATGAATTACCATTTAGGTATCAACCTTTGTGTTTATGATGATAAATTACCATTTAAGTGTTCCTGTTAGATGCTTATGGAACGGAAGAAAATTTACTCTGTTTTGTTAGTTTATTGTTGTAGTTGTTGACAAATTATTTTTATCGTTTGTGGTTTTTTCCTACTTGGAGAAATTTATGAACTGGATTACATTGTTTAACATTTTCCTAGTTGCCTCTAATGTGTATTTGTAATATGATATATAGTTTGTTTGAAATGATGTACTTAAAAGTATTTATGTTCCAATTTGATTCATGTGGAATATAGTGAAATATAGTAGTTCCATTTTCATTTGTGTGGAACACAGTATATGTAACTGATGGTTTTATATTGAAGCAGCCATATCTGTTATAATGTGTTCCTCGTTGTGTAGTTGGATTAAGGAAGTTTTAATTATGTAGTTCATTTCAATAGATATGGAACATTGATTGTAAAACTTTGTTTTTGCTTTTGTTCCCTTTTATTATTTTCCAATTAGAAGGATATGGAACATGGAAGAACTACTATACATCTGCATGTTTCCTATTCCGACTTCATAAGCTGTAGCTCCAACAGGCTCCGTAAACTGAAATGAATCAAACCAGTTGGGAAGCCAGTGGAGTTTGTCTAGTGATCTGTACATGACTAACCGTCAAAGTTCTAACTACACCATCAAACATCTTAATCTGAACAGATCCAATCCCTGCAACCTTACAGGATAGTTATCACCCATCAAAAACAGTTCCACCAGCATCAACAAATTATAACTGGAAAAACCAATCCCTGTTATAAATGAAAGGTGCAGGCAGAATCAAGAACCATTCATTATCAGTTCTAGTACACAGCAAACACCACCAGCATTTCACACAGATCTATCATTAGCATTCACCATCAGATCTATCATTAGCAACAACAGAGGCCTTACCTCCATCCTTCTGATTTACCTTGGTTCTCTTCTTTCTTTATATGGAGGCGACGACATTCAGATATGTCGTGGCCATCTCTCTTGCAATATCACACGACTTAGACTTTGGTCTAGATTTCGAGCGACCTTTGTAATTGCTCGAACTTTTGGCCTCTACATCCATGACTATAACTTTTCCCTTTTGTCTTCCGCGAGTATATAAGCCCTCTCCATGAGAGCTGAAACTTCACCAACCATTTTCTCATTGTTTCCTTACTTTAAAGCATCATAAACTTCATCAAGGGTTAGAGTATCTCTACTATACAAAATTGTATCTCGAAATTTGTATAAGACTCGGCAAGAACACAAAAGATTAGAGCCAAATCTTCTGTGTCATATTTTACCTCCATGGATTCACTACAACAAAGGGATTCTACTCGCAGGCCACATGGCTGCCTGCCAATAAGCGCCTGGCAGGCGGGCTGGGCTTAGTGGCAGGGCAGGTCGGAAAGCCTGCGACCTAAGCGCCAGCCTGCCAGTAGTTAGTGGCAGCGGGACTGCCACAAAGCGAGCCTGCGAGTAGTTGTCGCGGACAAGCCTGCGATTGGACTGGGCTGCGACTAGCTACTCGCAGGCAGCCTGCGAGTAACCCATCACCTGCGAGTAGCCACGTTAATGACTACCCCCATGCAGACGCAACATCCATTTTTGTTCATTCAGCAAAATTCCCTCCCCTCTCCCCTCTCGATTTTTCTTGGATAGCTCTGAAGAAGACAGAACGAATTAGTTAGCGTACAAACCCGATAGAGAGTGATAGGGAGAAGGGGAACACAGAACACGATTTAACGTGGTTCGGCACTAGCGATAAGCTAGCCCTACATCCACGTCCTGAGACTGGCTCAGGAGAGTCACTTGATTAATATCAAATCCGAAGCTCAAACCGAGCTTCAATTACACCGCCTGAAGAGCTTCGATCTCTCAGGACTTTTACAATGAAAAACCTCACAGAAACCCTACTATGAGTGACACCCGAATTCTTTCAGTAAAATTGCTCAATACCAGACCAATTTTACCCACCGAAAGCTCGCCTTGTGCACTCTGCAGAATTCTTCTTTATAGTGCTTCAACTCGATTTCCTGGCTTGATTCTTACCGTTGCAGAACCGTGATTCATTCCTCTGCTTTCTCTTTCTGTTTTCGCGGAGTAGTTTTGAGCATTTTCGAATCTGCGAAATAAAACTTTCCATACTAGACAGCAGAGTTATTAGATTTAGATCATGAAAGAAATAGTGATAACGAAACTGATCTGTTAACTCTTAAATTATTGCAGTTTGGTCACTGAAAAGTTGTAATGTAAAAATATCAAACTTTATTAATTCAACAATCTCTCCCTAAGCTTGATATTGCCAACTTTTCTTTCACAGCTCTCCCCCTTAGTCAAATATTGGTTATAAAAACAGAGTGAACAAACTAGATCAAAGTCAACAGAACATCAGATAGATTTTATTGAAAACAGAAAGACAGACTCGGACTTTAGAGAATGAAAACAATGATCAACTGACTTTTAACTGAAACAAGAGGAAATGAAACAGACAGACTCAAGCTTCAAGAGCTTTTATTAAAAAAAAAAAAACATGAGAACTCTAGAACTCAGACTCAGGGTCGCTCTCGTAGTCTGAACAATTTTCTAAGGCACTTTTCTTGTCAACCAAGTCCATGAGTTGTAACTTGGTTGTCTTTGCTATCTCTGAGTCCCCAAGATCAAGATCTTCAATGTTGTCGAAATCCCAGTCACCTCTCTGTCGCAGGACTTTGAGGAGACGAGTAATCTTGTTCTGGAGGCATGACTCATGCAGATCCTTGTTTATTAAATTCCCAACTTCCATATTTCCAACAGTGTGGATTAAGAGTTCAAGCTTGTGACCACTTCATCGATATCACAACAGTAGTTCGGTGATTCCCCCTTTGGCAATGTCAAGAAGGCACTTAGTGGGAGCTTTCTGACAACCTATTTTGCGGAGAATAGATTGAGGACGAAGAGTGATGATTTTGAAACATCGAAGGAACTGGGAGATGTCAATACCAAGGAAATCAATCATCCTGGTGATAAGGCTAGCAAAGGGAAGTGCTCCAGAGAATTGAATAGATGCAGCACTCTGCATTGCTCGAATGATGAGATGAGGAAGACTTATAGGATGCTGTGTTAAACTGGCATTGTAAAGAATCCAGATGTCCAAGGGAAGAAGTTCTTCTCGTGTATCAGTTCGTGGCAGGAAGTGACGAGTGAGAATGAAGTGGAGGACGCGGAGATGATCAGGCAGACAAGCAGTGGTTGGATGAAGAAGGTTATTAATGGGAAGAATGGCGAGAGATTGAAGAGCAGAGATATGGTTAAAACCATGCTCAATGAGATCATAATTATCTGCCAAGATTAGTCCATATAATTTCGTAGGCATGATAAAAGCAATGAACTCAGGAGAGATAGTGAACTCAATACCATTTATCACCGTTTGAAGGCAGAGCGGAGAGGGCTGGATGATGCGAAGATTTGCATAGAACATGCAAACCGGATCAAGACAGAAGGATTGGGGATAAGCTGGCAAGGCGTTCATCCATCCTAGATTGTGAATCAGTCGTTGGACTGGATGTTGTACTTATCAAAACCTTCATAACGAAAGACATAGGAGGGAATTATGTCTTTCGTGCGGAAATGATTTCCATAGCGCAAGCGAGCCTCTTGCAGAGTTGTGGATGGTGCCTACATAATGAGCGGAGTTCAGAAAAGCTGCCATGGCTAAAGAGGTTGGAATTAAGGAAGATGGGAAGCTGAGGGTTTTGGGAAAGTGATGACATAGTACTGTATAGAAGAAGTCTTCATAAAGTCTTAGAGTATGAGTAAAAGGAAAGTCGAATCGGTGAGACTTAAAGAGCGAAAATAAAAGGAAGGAAAATAAGCAGTCAAGGAGTTAATAGAGGAATGTTTCGATTACGAAAGATTGGGAAGATCAATCATTCCCATTTCATTGAGAATGTGACTGAAGCGATCTTCCTTTAATGGCTTGGTAAAGATATTAGCTAGCTGGTTGTCAGTCCGAACAAACTGTATATCAATTACCTTGTTTTGAACTAAATCTCGGAATAAATGGAATTTGATTTCTATGTGTTTTGTTCTGGAATGTTGTACAAGGTTTTTGACATATTTATTGCACTGGCATTGTCACATAGTAACGGGAATTGTAGTGAGATTAATACCATAGTCTTCAAGTTGTGATTTGAGCCACAATAGTTGTGTGCAGGAGCTACCTGCAGCAATATATTCCGCTTCGGCTGTTGATAAGGCTATAGCAGTTTTGTTTCTTGCTTGACTAAGATATTAGGGATTGTCTAGGAACTGGCAGGTGACCAGAAGTGCTTTTTCTGTCAATGATACTTTCCAGCAAAATCAGCATCGCTGTAGCCGAGCAGGGATAGGTCAGGTGTTTGCTGGATACCAAAGACCAGAGACTGAGTACCCTTGAGGTATCTAAAAATTCTTTAACAGCCGATAGGTGTGACGTTTTGGAGTAGCTTGAAATCGTGCACAGAGACAAACACTGTACAGGATATCAGGACGGCTAGAAGTTAAGTAGAGAAGGGATCCTATCATGCTGCGAAAAAGAGATTGATTAACAGGGACTCCTGTTAAATCGGAATGAAGTTTGGTTAGTAGTTGCCATTGGTGTTGTGGCAGAATAAGATTGGAGAAACTGAATTTCTCAAGAAGCGATCCAATATACTTGGATTGATGGATAAAGAATTCCTTTAGAGCTTTGATGAACTTGAAGTCCAATGAAGTATTTAAGCTCTCCCATTAAACTCATCTCAAATGTTTTAGTCATTGAGGAACAGAATTCATCACAAAGAGATTGACTAGTAGATCCAAATATTATATCATCAACGTAAATTTGGACTATTAGAAAATCTTTGGTAGAAGATTTTATGAATAGTGTGATGTCCACTTGGCCTCTAATGAAGTTATTTGAGAGAAGAAATTGTGTTAGTCTGTCATACCAAGCCCTTGGGCTTGTTTTGAGACCGTAAAGTGTCTTTTTAAGACGGAAAAACATGGGTTGGATTCTTTGGATCCTCAAATCCAGGAGGTTGAGCTACAAAAACTTCTTCCTTGATGAAGCCATTTAAGAATGCACTTTTAACGTCCATTTGGAAGAGTTTAAAACGTGATTGGCTAGCAAAAGCACAGAGTAACCGAATGGCTTCCATTCGTGCAACTGGAGCGAAAGTCTCGTCGTAATCGATGCCTTCTTCTTGATTGTAACCTTGTGCAACTAGACGGGCTTTGTTCCTAACAATGTCTCCTTTATCATTAGTTTGTTTCTAAAAATCCATTTTGTACCAATGATAGATTTGTTTGGAGGACAAGGAACAAGATTCCCAGACCTGAGATCGTTCAAACTAATGTAGCTCCTCTTGCATGGCAAGAATCCAATGTTCATCCTGAAGTGCATCTTTGCAATTTTTGGTTCAACAAGGAAACCATTGCTTGTTCATCTGACTGAAATAAAGGTCGTTTAGACCTTTGGATCATCCTGTCAGTATGAGATCCAATAACTTGAGATGCAGGATGCCGCTTTTGGATATGGGGAGGAGCTTGAGGATCTTGAGAAAGACTTGGTGGGGTGATTGTGACTGAGCAGATTCAGGTTGAAGACTAGGTGGAAGTTCTTGTGAGGAGGAGGGTTCTGGAGAAGAGCTGGTAGAGTTGGGATTTTGAGAAGAGGATGAGGGCGAAGTGTTAAGAGAAGAGGTTTGAAAGGGCAAGGATTCATCCTCTGAAAAGGAGGACATGTACTTGTCATCGAATACAACATGTATGGATTCTTCGATTTTAGAGTAGCTTTGTTGTATACTCTAAAAGCTTTACTGTGATCAGAATAACCTAAGAAAATGCCTTCAGTAGATCTAGGATCAAATTTTCCAAGTGAGTCCTTAGTGTTAAGAACAAAGCAATGGCATCCAAAAGGATGGAAATAACTGAGATTTGGAGATCGTTGTTTGAGTAACTCATAGGAGTTTTATTTAGAGTTTGTCTGATAAGAGTTCGATTTAGAATGTAGCAAGCTGTTGCAACAGCCTCTGCCCAGAAATGCTTAGGAGTATTGTGATCTAAAAGCATTGTTCTAGCTAGATCAAGTAGAGCACGGTTTTTCCGTTCAACAACTCCATTTTGTTGTGGAGTTCTTGGAGCGGAAAAGTATGGTTGATGCCTTTATCTAAGCAGAAATTTGAGAAAGATTCAGAAGAGAATTCCCTCCATGGTCACTACGAATAGATGATAAGGGATAGGGAAAGGATGTTTCAATAGAAGAGACGAAGTTTTTGAAAAGATTAAAACTTTCATGTTTTCTAGCAAGAAACATAACCCAAGTGTATCTGGTGTAGTCGTCAACAATGACAAGAGCAAAAAATTTTTTCCTCCTAGACTTTGGACATCTGTTGGTCCGAACAGATCTAGGTGAACAAGTTGAAGAGGCTTAGTGGTAGAGATGTATGAAGTAGATTTGAAAGATGATTTGGTTTGCTTACCACGTACACATGTGGAACAAAGAAAATCGCTTGAAGAAGAGAAGGAGGGAAGTCCTCTAACTAATCTTGAGCTACTTAGTCTAGAGATTCTATCTTTACTTATATGTCCTAATTTTCTATGCCATAAGAGAAGTGAAGATGATTTAACAGCAGCGAAGCATTTTTCAGTAAAAGAGTTATCATTCAACAAGTTGACAGCATAAATGTTATCTTTTCGTTTCCACAGAACAAGGTCTTATTATCTGAGACTCTAATGATTTTGCAGCATGAAGGTTCAAAAACAACTTTATTGTAAAGACCACACAGCTGACTAATGACAGAAGGTTGTGTTTAAGATTTTGTACTAAAAGCACATTGTTAAAAACAGGGTAGGAGACAAACCTACGGACCCTTGACCAAGGATCCGACCACTTTTGTTGTCACCAAAGGTAACTTTCCCCCTTTCTTGTATTCAATCTTTGAAAACAATCGTTCATCACCTGTCATGTGGTGTGAACACCCGCTGTCAAGATACCATTCATGGTTTATTTTCTGGAGTTCCTGCACAATCACATTTAGTTAGATTTTTAGGAACCCAGATTTTTTTGGGCACCTTTCTTTTTGGAGTAAAATTAAAAGTGCATATAGAACTTGAATGATCAAAGGAATGACAGTAGAAACATCTTTTTATATTCCTAGTTGGCCTAGGTTTATAGTGAAAAAACTTGTTTTGAAAAATGACTATTGTTTTTATTGAAAACAAAATTTTCAGGTGTAGGGGAATCGGTAGCTTGGCTAGAAACAACTCATTTTCAAGAACACTAACTTTTCTCATCAGATTTTCAGTTTTAATAACTAAGTTTTGAGTATTCTGAGCATTTATGTTTATTAGCAATGTCAAGTTTGTCGTTTAACTATGTAATCTTCAGATTCTTTTCCTTATTATCCCTTTTTGATTTCTATACTTCTTCTTTAATTCATAGAATTGATCAGATAGGTTTATAACGCACAAATAATGTCTTCTTTTGACATGTCTAAGAGAGTAAGTCAATTACCTCATTGTCAGATGAGTTGTTTCCAAAAGGTTCTTCATCATTTTACATGAGCCATATAAGCTTGTTCCTCATCGTCTGATTCTGAGTCACTCCACGTAACTTCATAGCTTTGTCACGAGATATACTGCTGTTTGGACAATCATACCTCATGTGGCCTGGACGACCACATCTAAAACAAGTAATAGTGGTATCCTTTTCTTCATTTTTACCATCCTCTTTGTGTGATTTATTAGACCCATATTTCCTTGAACTTTGACCACTCTTAAACCTATCTCTATTCCTATTTTGTTTGTTTTTCAGGAATTGTCTAAACTTCCAGTCATAAGTGCTATTTCAGACTCTGATCCAGAACTGTTCTGTTCATCACTAGACTAATCCTTATGATTTGCTTTAAGTGCAATGTTTTTCTTAGGTTTTGATTCCTCATTATATTCGGTTTGTCTCAAAACAAATTCATGAGCAATAAGTGATCCTACTAGTTCCTCTAAGCTTAAGGTTTCCAGATTTTTTGGATTCTTCTATAGCTGTTTCTTAGGCATCCATTCTTTAGTAAGAGATCTAAGTATTTCATCACAAGCTCTGATTTTGAAATGACCTTACCAAGAGATTTTAGATTACTCACAATAAGACTGAGCCTATCATACATTTTCTTTATTGATTCATCAGGTAGCATTCTAAACATCTCATATTCATGAACAAGCAAGTTAATTTTAGTTTCCTTAAATCTAGATGTACCTTCATGTGTAGTTTCTAACATTTTCCTAATTTCATTTTGCAGTATCACAGCTACTTATCCTATTGTATTCATCACGACACAAAGCACAATAAAATACATTCATAGCTTTTGCATTGTTTTGAGCTTTAGTTTTCTTATCCTGCTCCCAAGTTTCATAGTCACCAGACAAGTCTACACCACCTTTATCAACAATTTTCCAAATATTGAAGTCCATACCTTGAAAGAATACTCTCATTCGATTTTTCCATGCTTGATAGTTCGTTCCATCGAACCAGGGAGGTCTGCTGTGAGACATACCTTCAGCTCCGAGAAGTTGTCCTTGTTCACCTTCCATGGTTTTGAGAATCCTTTCTTCCGGCGATAATTAATCCGATCGGAAACCTGCTCTGATACCAATTCAAGAAGACAGAACGAATTAGTTAGCGTACAAACACGATAGAGAGTGATAGGGAGAAGGGGAACACAGAACACGATTTAACGTGGTTCGGCACTAGCGATAAGCTAGCCCTACATCCACGTCCTGAGACTGGCTCAGGAGAGTCACTTGATTAATATCAAATCCGAAGCTCAAACCGAGCTTCAATTACACCGCCTGAAGAGCTTCGATTCTCAGGACTTTTACAATGAAAACCTCACAGAAAACCCTACTATGAGTGACACCCGAATTCTTTCAGTAAATTGCTCAATACCAGACCAATTTTACCCACCGAAAGCTCGCCTTGTGCACTCTGCAGAATTCTTCTTTATAGTGCTTCAACTCGATTTCCTTGTCTTGATTCTTACCGTTGCAGAACCGTGATTCATTCCTCTGCTTTCTCTTTCTGTTTCCGACGGAGTAGTTGAGCATTTTCGAATCTGCGAAATAAACTTTCCATACTAGACAGCAGAGTATTAGATTTAGATCATGAAAGAATAGTGATAACGAAACTGATCTGTTAACTCTTTAATTTATTGTAGTTTGGTCACTGAAAAGTTGTAATGTAAAAATATCAAACTTTATTAATCCAACAAGCTCCGTGGGATTGAAGGCTTCTGCACGATTTTGAAGGTAGAAATTCATTCCCTCTTCTTTATCAACCATTTGAAGGCTTCTGAACGGATTTCCATTGATTTCACGGCTTCTGTTCGAATTTTAATTGTTTTCAGGCTTCTGATTTTTGATTTCTTTAGAATGTATGTAGTATTGGTAGTTCCTAGTCATATCAGATATCCGAAATCAACGAGTTTATTGGCTAATTTATTTGATAACACCGAATTTGTTTCAGGATATAATGTTGGTAGTTCTTGAGGTGATGTGATGCCATCTTTGCTGCTCATCCATTGACCTAAGGTTTTGTATAAGCTCAGTTTATTAGATTACAAAAATGAACGAGTTTATCCAGTGATTTGATTCATAACAAACTAATTTTTATTCGGATACATTGTAAATTCGGTGGCACAAACTAAGGCTTTGTTGTTGCCATCTCTGTTGCTCATCGGTAAGTAAAGGGGTTTTGTCTTTCGTTTAACAAACTCCTTATGGTTTATGATTTCTCATGAATGAGTAAAATTACATTTATTGTTTTAAACTTTTTCGTTCTCAATCTCTTTGTAGCAAGATTTCAATTTTGGTCTTTGCCGGTTGTTCTAGTATTATTGTCGGAGTTATCATCAATTTCCAGGTACGCTACTTATACCAAAATTACGTCGTACCCAAGTCCCAACAATGTTAATCATGATTATACAAATTATTTGATTTTGATGTAACCTGATAATAGTTAGAATTTGATTGATATAATCAATTCATTAATCTAATTAATAGAACTATAGTTTATAAATTTTATTAAAGAAATGTATGTTTGTTATAATTTTTTATTACTATAATTTTATGCATGTAAGTTGACTCATAATTTCAAAATTTCAAAAATTTAATAAAAAAATTTATGTATGTAATTGATTATGCTTAAGGAGTTTAATCTATTAATATGAATATAGGCTTGTAAATTTGTTAAATAATGCATGTAAATTTGTTAAAAAATGCATGTATGTATTAAATTGATTATACTTTCCGTAGTGTAACTTTTTAATATGAATACAAGCATGTAAATTAGTTAAAAAGGTATGCATGTAAATATCTAAGTAGTTACTATTAGCATATGCAAACTTAACAAAACATTAATGAATAAACGATATTAATATTTTACGAATATATTTAGCAACTTATGTCAAATTAAGTTGGTAAATATAATATTTTAGTATTTAATATAATTAGGAAAAACTTAGCTTACAGCTAAGTTATATAGACTATTATTATTTTGTACATTTTATCATGACTAGTAAACAAATCGATACTAATTAACACTTAATATATAGATGGACAAGTCTTGGATTCGAAAGCCGCGACATACCTCGTGAGTATTACGCTGGCGTTCAACAGTTCCTCATCTTTGCAATCTCCAATGCAGTAGATGGAGTGAATATACTCTGTCCTTGTCCGAAATGCATCTTCAAGAAGTTGATGCCACAGAACGAAGTTAATCAGCATTTGCTAGCAAAGGCGTTTTCCCTCATCATACGATGTATGGAATTTGCATGGAGAGTTAATCACAGACTTTGGTGCCTTCACTGCCATGGTTGAACCTGAACCAGTCGCTCATGAAGAAGCAATTCCTCCATTACTAGTTGAGGATATACCAATATCTAAGCCAAACTTGTTTCAGAACATGGTGATGGTGAATGATGCATTTGAACAACGTCCAGTTGATGATCAAGTGCCACAAACGGGTGATAAACCAATGCCAGATATACCCAACATGCAACCAGATGATGAGTTTTTATGAGCTTTGCGGGATGGTGAAGTACCATTGTATGATGGTTGTACCAGTTTCACAAAGTTGTCATTCATGATCAACTTATACCACATTAAGTCTTTACACAAGATTAGTGATAAAGCAATTGTCGAAGATACTGGAGTTGCTTCGCAAGGCTTTTCCTCCCTCCATCCAATTATGAAGTGAAAAAGACAATTAGGAGTCTTGGGTTGTCCTATAACAAGATCGATTGCATGTAAGAATGATTGCATATTGTACCACTGGAGAAGATAGTGAAGCGAAGGAATGTCGAGTGTGTGGGGTTGCTAGATTCAAGGATGAAGGAAACAGTGTGGGTGGGAAAAAAAACCAAAACCTCGACCCGAGAAGATATTTCGGTATTTTTCCTTAATACCTCGGCTCAAGAGGTTGTACATGTGCCCTTACACAGCAGAAGATATGATTTGGCATTGCGACAGAAATTAGAAACTGAGATGGTATGGGTAGACATCCTAGAGACGCAGATGCATGGAAAAGTTTCAGCGCCAAGTACCCAATTTTGCTGCTGACCCTCGAAATGGAGACTTGGGCTTGCAACTGACTGTTTCAATCCATTTGGAACCATGAGCATAAGCCATAGCACTTGGCCGTTTGTGCTAATACTATATAACACTCCACCTTGGTTGTGTATGAAGCAGACAGACCTTTATGTTATCCGGCATTGTTCCTGGGCCTAAGATGCCTGGAAATGACCTAGATGTCTTTTTGCAGCCACTAATTGAGGAGTTACAAACATTGTGGATGTGGGAGTTGAAGCTTATGATTCGGTGAAGAAAGAAACTTTCACGTTGAGAGCAGCATTGATCTGGAACATTAGTGATTACCCTGATTTATGTAACTTATCTGGATGGAATACACACACCGCAATATCATGCCCGGCATGTATGTTTGACGCAGAACCACTTCGACTGAAAGCTTCAGGTAATAAATCTGTTTCATGAGTAGTCGAAGGTTCTTGCCAATGAATCATCGGTTTCGATCCCAGAAGTCTAAATTCAATGGAAAAGTTGACAAAAGGAATCCACCGAGGGTGTTGACTGGTATTGATATTCTGGGTCAGTGGCAAACATTAATGTTACATTCGGGAAGACACAACCAAAAGAATCAGGACCAACACCACAATGGAGAAAAAAAGTATCTTCTTTGATCTTCCGTACTGGGAGTTCAATTTGTTGTGTCACAATCTCGATGTGATGCACATAGAGAAAAATGTATGCGACAATATTTTGTTTACATTGATCAATGACAAGAACAAAAGAAAAGACCACTTGGCTGCTCGACTAGACATGAAAGAAATGAAGATTAGAAGTCAATTGTGGCCTTTGGATGATGGTAGAACTTGTCCTGCTGCCTCATTCACTCTGGATAAGCGGAAAACTGATGTTGTCCTGAAGTCACTTAAAGAAATGTCATTTCTAGATGGATATGCTAGCAATATCGCAAGATGTGTGGACCTGAAGAATCGTAAAATGCTAGGGTTGAAGAATCATGATTCACATATGCTGTTACATGATTTGTTACCTCTTGCGATACACAATGTCTTTGCCCGTCTCAATGGCAAGGGTTCTAGTTGAACTCGGCTCTTGTTTTTAAGGAATTGTGCTCTCCCGTGGTCAATATAATAGAGCTTGACAAGCTCCAAGATAGGCTTGTCATAGCTTTATGGCAATGGAGCTGATTTTTCCACCAGCTCTTTTCACGGACAAGGTGCATCTAGTTTTTAGTTGATGAAGTTTGACGGGATGACCAGTTCAATATCGATGGATTGTACCCAATTGAAAGGTATTTTCTTGTTGGTCTCACTCTTTGTCATTGTTGCTAATTAAGTGTGCGCTTGACAAACTATCTTCTATTTAGGTATTTGGGAAAATTGAAAATTTTTATTGGAAATAGAGCACGTCCAGAAGGTTCAATTGCCGAAGGTTGGCTGACTGAAGAGTTGTTTAATTTTTC
>JAVBHU010000542.1:0-19748 GCA_034768395.1 Linum lewisii | reverse complement strand
AGGTGAAAATGTACGTCTACACACCATCCTAATGTCGTTGGCAACTTCAAGGCGCAAGTGATACTTACTGTGGCGACAGTAGTTGGAAATTTCTTCTATCTGCTTGTCGTGACAGGTGACCCCGCGTAAGTATTAACGATTTATTTTCTCATTTATGTTTTGAATTCAATGTGTTGGGTGTTTGAATTGTTTCTTTTGTAGACGAGCATTTCAGCGAATGGGGATGACCTACACACTAGCCAAACATACACTAAATCGTGGTGTTTTGGATTTTTCAGCCACATGGTCAACCACATCTCTTACGCCCTCGGGATCTGGTATATTTATTTGGCAGGATGTTGTAATTAAAAAATTGCTTAGAAAAGTATTGTTGCGGAACTACAAAGATGTAGCTACCAGTGCATGAGTTTTAGATTCAAGAAGAAATTTCATGTGAGCCCAGCTGAGTGAGCAAAACATACATTCACAAACACAAAGGAAGGAGCATGGAAGATTTAGATGTCATCATTGAAAATAGTGGCTTAGATTATTTATTTTCTTGTAAAAATAACACTACATTTTGGTGGGAATGTTAGAGATTTTTCTCAAAGTTAATTATTATATATAATATTTACCTATGAATTGTTTACGCTACGTACCATAATTAAGTTATGCTTTTTAATTTACATTTTTTAAATTCTAAAAATTAAATTTATATTACAGAAATAATTAATATAAAATATAATTTTAGTGACATTTAAAAGTGTCGTATAAAATTATTTTATAAAATCATTCAAATGAATAAAATATATATGTCGTAAAAAATATGTTTAGTGTGACATTAAAAAATGTCGAAATAATTAATTTTTTGTGACACTTATATGTCGTTATAAAGTGGTCACCAACATTTTGTGTAAGTATCGCCGAAATATGGAGCGACATTAGTTTAAACGACATTTGAGCGACATTTCATTTAATTGTCGGGGAAAAGTTTTAGCGACGCTCTTTTAACATTCAACGACATTTGTAATTCGTCGCCAAAAACCATTTTTCTTGTAGTGCCGCTCCGTGGCTACTACGGAGACCAGTATTCAAGCACACCTCGTTAGAAACTTGGTAAAACTCTCTATTGCGTGTTCTCAAAATTCCTTCCTTTGTTAAATTCCTTCGTTAAAATGGACGTACTGATGATCCTAAAAAATTGGAGGTACACCGTATCACCACTTTTACTAGGGTACCAAACTTTTCAACGTTATATTATAAACATATATACTTATATATATGTTATATATAATATTATGTAAATAATTATTTCATACCTTACACATATGTTTATAATAATTATATATATAAGTGTATATAGGCCACTTAATTTTTTTTATTTTTTATTAATTAAAGAAATTCACACAATAGAATTGAAAACAAGACGATGAAAATTTTGTACAAGGAGGAGGTTAACGGGAAAAAATAACAATACTCACTCAAGATCAAGCTCTCGAAAAAAAGAAAAAAAAAACAAGTAAATCAAAAACTGTAGCCAAAGTACAATCAAGGTCAGCATATAACTTGAATATATTAACATGTGTATAAGCTATAAACTAATAATATAACATATTATATGTTATATCATTATACTATAATCAATGTAGTCAAAATCGTGATTCCACGTGAAATCGAAAATATGGGTGAAATCGGAATCGTAGTTTAATCGTAAAATCGTAAGATTTTATGAACTACTGATGACAAGGTTTTTTAGGCCCCAAACACCAAATAAACCTGAGAGATCTCAGAGTTCGTATTCCCACGGGTCTGCTCGAGCTACCTTACTCAGTTTAGTTTGCTAGACAGCAAAATTCGTTTTGATCGGAGTTTTATTAATTTAGAAATGTAGAAACTAACTAACAATTAAAACAGAAATCAACAAGTAGGATCAACGGTGGGGAAGAGGTCTTGCTTGAGTTTGTATCCTTCTAAGAAATTATGAGAAATGCAGCTACAGAAATGGATGACGATCAGTTTCAGGTTTTAAGGTTGGGTCGGTCGACTCTACAACCAAGAACCACTTGCAACACACCCTAACTCGCATTCAACCAACAATCCAATAGAAAACTGAACAAAAACCCTAAAACAGTAGAACTGCAGAAAACCTCGAATTTCAGGGAAGTCTAAGAACTGGGCGACAAGATAATAAAATAGATCATCAATCATCATTAATCCACAATCCAAAACATGTATTCAAAATATTAACTCATAATCTCAAAGAATTCAACAAAACCAATCAAGAAAAGAAAAACCTAGCTACTCATGAGATTAATCAGAAAGAAAGCTGCAAACCGCCGATTCATCAAGATTGGCCTTGATTCCACCGCTATTAACAAGCTTATCTTCAAATAATTAATCCACTCAATCTTGAATCCATCTCCCCTATTCCCAATTGCCGACCGGGAATTAATTCCCTTCGTTATTCCTTCTGCAGCCGAACACCCTTTCTTTCTCTTTTTCCTCTGTTTATAATCCTCATATTACCCGAGTATATCCTGAATGGCAAAGGCCAAAATTATGATATATCTCTCCCTCCCGTACACTCTGTCTCCTCCATCTCTTTCTTTCTTTGATAATGGGCCTCATGGCCCAATTCCTCATTTTAAATAACACCTCTTCATTTAATAATAGGCTCATCATGAGTAAGAAGATGATGATGATAGGATTAAGAAGATGATTGGATGAATGATTTGGAAACTTTCTCTAATCGTCATTCAATCTTTATTTGATTCCCAACGTCGTATAATATATTCTGAAATGCATCAAAAACATACAAAACAATGTAAAACAGCTTAAAGGTCAAAAGGTATGAAATTCACGCAAAATCATGCAAAATGGTCAAGTAGAGTACAAAAAATATCGTCTAATGAGGGATTGAATACACCAATATTTGAGTGCATCAACTACTATCGAAACATTTAGTCAACAACATATTAAGAATAAGAAGACCATTACCCAACTTTGAAAAGTCTAGATAAGAAAAAAAGAAAATGTCAGCTCTTAAGCGGTCATTCGAGGAAGTAATAATTAGATTTTAGATTTTTAGTAATAACTTCTAACTTAATTAATCAAAATCTAAAAAAATCAATTTAATTTAATTGTCTTTGTTTCTGACTTATATGTAGTTGTACAAACTGATATTTTTTTTAGAAAGTGAAATCGTAAAATACAAGAAAAATCGTTGATTTTATAAGATTCTAAGATTTTGATCGAGATTTTACTAGATTTTACGACCCATAGATTTTGCGTGGAATCAAGATCGCTAGAGACTAGTGAAATCGTAAAACCGTAAGATTTTAAGATTAAAATCGGGATTTTGACTACATTGACTATAATAATATAACATATAATAATATAAATTATTATAGTATATAATATAACATATAATATGTTATACTATAATAATATAACATAATATTATATGTTATATTATTATACTATAATAATATATATTATGAACTAATAATAAAGTCACACTAGTTAAGATCAAGGTAACATGGAGAATACTATATAATATAACATAATATTATATGTTATATTATTATACTATAATAATATATATTATGAATTAATAATAAAACCACACTAGTTAAGATCAAGGTAACATGGAGAATACTAGTCTAGAAATGTTCAAAAGCTTTTAGAGAATTTCTGATAATGATTATTTTAGGGATTTCCAAAAAAAAATTCTATAGTTAGGTTAGGAGTGTAACAATAATAAAATAAAAACATTAATTTGACAAGAAAATAAACATTGTAACAATAAGCATATTATAAGATTTATAAAATATTTTCAGCAATCAACAAAAACCCAAAAATGATAAAACACAGAAACTACCCACAACATATATATTTTCACTAATAAAAATTAAATTTTTAGTTTAATGAAAACATCATAAAATAGTCATCAATCATATTGTCCCTCGATCTCATGGGTTGCCCCAAGGAGGAGAAGAAGCGGTCGAATGAAAATACTCATAATTATATGATGAGGTCTCCATTTCAGAAAGAGCAGAGGACGTGGCAGAATGAAAATCCTCATAATTATATGACGAGGTCTACATTTCAGAAAGAGTAGAAGACGGCAGAATGAAAATTCTCAGAATTATATGACGTGGTCTCCATTTCAGAAAGAGTAGAAGACGTGGCAGAATGAAAATCCTCCAAGGTCTCTGTGAACTCAGTTTGATGCACGATCGCTAACTCTATAGCTTGTACCAGAAGCTTCCCATGATACTAACAATGTCTCGCTTTGATAAACAGAATGCTCAAATAGAGAAAGGTTGTGATAATATTGTGTATCTTAATTACATAATAAAATATTCAGATGAAATCACATTGATAAAAAATATATTGTATTTTTAATGACTTTTAATTCATAGGTTGAAGATACATAAGTTGAAGATATGCTATAAAGTATTTTTAATGACTTTTCAACGTAACATATAACAATATAAAGTATATATGTGTTATATATAAATAAGTATTTTATACCTTATGCATGTGTTTTATAATAAAATATATATTCATATTATAAGTGTATATAGGTCATCTTATATTTATTTATTTATTTATTAAAGAAATTCACACAATAAAAATTGAAAACAAAAATCATGAATTGTTGTACGAGGAGGAGGATAGCATAAAAAAAAAGAACAATACTCACTCGAGATCAAGCTTTCGAAAAAATTTAAAATAAAGAAGCAAAGAAAAACTTTACCCCAAAGTAAAATCAAGGTCAACATATATACTTGAATATTTATAATGTATATAAGCTATAAACATAATAATATAACATATAATATGTTATACTATTATAGTATAAAATAATATATACTAGTAATATTTTCATCAAAAAATATTATACTAGTAATAAACTTTTATGCTAAGTTGCATCCGCTTCCGTTTCATTATCTCAGCGTCCGTTTAACCACAAATAAATATAAAAAATTCAAACGAACAAAACATATTCCTTAAATGAACAGTTCATAATTCAATTTTGCCTCAGTTAATCTTTTAATCCTGATTTCGCCACTGACATAAACCATAATTATTGATTATCTCAAAGTTAAAAGATTAAATTTGCAATAAAGAAAGGCACAACTCAATTCAGAGTATGCAGGGTTACTTATACAAAGGTACTCACTTTTCTCTTCAGGGAAGGTGACATGATAATGTTTGGGCCCTCTGAGGGAGAAGGTGCGTTTAATCGTCGATGATAAGTGGTGTAGAGGAACTCCTTAACGCTAATAAACACTTAGATTATTGCATATTACTACTTGATGTTGTGTTCTTCATTCATATTGGATGATCAAGTGTTGATGCTAGTATGGATGCGACATGTCATGAACTTGAGTAATATGAGATGTGTTACTAGGGTTGATGCTTATAGAAACTGTTATGTTACTATAGAGAAATGAACTAGTGATCACATAGACTATATATATAGGTTAATAACCGGTTAGATGTAAGACATTATCTCATTGTGTATTTTTTGTGTGGAGGGGTTGTTGGAATACCCTAGGTGTTAGTTTGCCGCATAGGTGGAGTGTTGCTTTACTCGGTTTCAATAGGAAGCTGAATTCTCAATATTTTCCCCTTTCAGATGGTCGCGGGTGGTGTGTGAGTTGGTAGCTAGTAGTAGAGTTCTTCTTGTTTTTGAAGAAGGTGGTCGGTTGCATGATGATACCTCATCACTGAGGCTGAGAATTAAGGATTGACATTTTTTTGCTGTTTCGCTCAGTTGACACTTTTTGGAGTTTTGTAATAGTTTATGATTTCTTTATGGATTTTAGTTTTATTGAATTTAAGTTGAAGTTGGATTTTGAATAAGGAGTGTCGTGGGCGAAAAGCAACTTCCTAATATGACGTGCAAATGTGTCCAATGGTAAAATTATGGTTAGCCCACCACTCAATGTCCCGCCGACATAAAACCATGAAATCCTATATAAATTTTTCAAATTTGAAGCTTATGCCTTATGTTTGACCTCTAAATTTAAAATTCGTCCAAGATTTCTGACCGTCCTGGTTCCGCTATTAGATGTGCCCAGATGGTCAGATTTAATGCCATGTAGAAGAAAATTAAAATGAACGGAACCAAAAGATAAAATAACATAAGTAAAAATGATATGAAAAACAATTTATAGTATATGAGATTATACGAATTGATAATATTTTTCAGTATTAATCGAATCCTTTTGATTGTGTGTACTTTATCAATTAGCTAGTACAGCTAAGAAATTGAAAACGTGAAGTCAGAAAGTCAAACATTCATCGTTTGACTAATTACTATTTGGGCATTTTGGGGCTTTCATGCATGTTCTACGAAAGTACGTAAGTTATTGTGTGTGCCCATGATTGGAATAATAATAAGAAGTCAAAGGGTTCTACTTGGTCCACTTGTCAACAAGTTGGTAGCTTCGAGAAATATTCGTATCACAAGTTGTCAAGAACCGTTGCATCCCAACAACTCGAGTTATTGTGAAAGGGTTCTGAATGGATCTTATAGTGTTTACTAACGCAAGTAAGAAAAAAAAAAGAAAATACATTGCCCTTGGACACTTACATGTCCATAGTTCAATATCATCGGTCTTTGGCTCGTCACAAAAAGTATTATGGTGTTACGTATACGGTGTTGGTGGCTCGACGAGTCTGGTGGTGCATACTGTTTCTAGTCGTTGTTTTCTTCGCCTCAAGTACGAATTTTCTTTGACATTTTTTTTTATGATTGAGTGTGAATTTTCGTTTGTTTTTATACTCCTATATACGCGTTTGAATTTCTTTCTTTTCAGACATGCATATATTCTCGTACTCATTATTCAATAAGAGCCTACATATCCACACTTTTTATTTTTGCCAGTAGGTAACTCCGGGAGCGCAGTGGGTGACAAATAAGAGACTTTGTATCATATACAAAGTTCCCGTCCCAGCCGTCAGATCTCCTTCATTCTAATTAACGGATGAAAATTACTAGTATTAAAGAGGGGCAAAATTACTGTTTTGGTAATTTATTTTTGCCATTCGGCCCCACTATCTAGGTAAAAAAAAGAGGCGGCCCCCCAATTCTCTCAACCTGAACCACACAATCCCTAACCGCGACATCTTCCCGGCGGCCACTTCTCCCGGCGATTTCCTCTCTCCAAACGGCGCGTCTTTCCGGTCAGGAGGCTGGTCGCGTGTTGCGGCTGTCGGCGGCGGAACGATATCATTGCGGCGCCATCTTTCTGGTTTGACGGCGACGACTTCTCTGCATCTCAATCTCTCCCTGTGGTATATGACGGCAACGACGTGTCTGCATCTCCATCTTCGCCGTAGGTAAGAAAAATGGCTATGAGTTTTGGGCGGTGAACGTCATGTGTATTCTTGATTATGATTTCTAGGGTTCATCTTAACTTTCGATTCTCACTTTTATGTTTCGATAACTGCCACATTCAAGGTCACCTATTTTCTAAGATTCACAAGGATTCCCTAATCCCAATTGTTTTGTGTTGTGTTCCTGAAAAAGACACGATTTTAACAAGCTTGTGATGCAGATTGGGTTTCAATATTTAGTACTTGTATGTATTCAGTACTAGTTTGCGATGAATACTAAATGTGTTTGTATTAATTGGAATTGTTGTGTCGTCATAGGTAATCAACGATCCCACCATCCGCCGGACTCTGATTTTGAGTTCCTTCGCTGCCGGTAAGCCTAGATTCGCAGCCTTTTTTAATTTTCTACCTTGCATGTCACTTTAACAAGATGACCCTATTTTTGATTTCGTTGACTAAAAAAACAGTGTAGAACGAAGCTCTAATTCAGTCTACGGAGAAGGGTTTAAAGCCGAGACAGGGATTTCAGATTTAATAGGACTTTGCTTGTTTTTGGTTTGCAATCCAGGTCAGTCATTGTTGTTTTTTAATGATTGTGGTGGTTTGTAGCTCAATCATGTTCTACGATTCCCTAATATATAGTCAAATACATGTAGCTGAATTATACTAGTATGCTCATTGTACTATAATTTTTTATTACGGTTTGCAAAGCGATGATTTGGTTCAAAAGTTTTTTGATTTCAATGATACTCAAATCACAATATACATTGTTCACTCACGAATGCTTGAATTCAGTGTTCCTGGTAGTTAACCCTAATTCTGGTTAAGTCATTTCAAGTATTCTTACTTTCTTAGAAAGGAAATAGATAGATAGAGTTGATGTGTTGCCAAATACTTGTTTGATCACCATACTAGTATGCGTCTGTTCTCATTGTTCAAAGTGCCTGCTTCTGAATTTCTTTTTTATCACGCATACGTTTTGGACATTAGTACTAGTAAATCTGTTGTACTAGTATCTGCCATGAACTAGTATGTGATTGAAATATATGGTTAATGATTTATGATGATTTGATGTTGTGTCACAGAGTTGAAGTGGGGTGATTTTTCACAAACATCAGTACAAATGGAGGAGCAGCCAGCAAACTCTAGGTAATGCTGGTAATTATGTTTAATGTTAGTGAGTTTGAACCCTATTGTACATTCCACTCCCGAATATAACAAACCTTTTACTTGATAATTCTGACTACAGGGGGTGACGGGGCAATCACTTGTTGGTGTAGCCCCAATAGAATCACTGAGCTAGTTGCAAAGAGTTCTGAGGAGAAGATTACCAGAATCAGCGAGTTGGGGTTTGGAGGCACCACAAGAATTCAAATTACGCGGCTGCCAATAGAGATGAGGAAGTGGATTTTGGCAATATACGACACGAGTTCTCAGTCATTCAGAGTTCGACCGGATATGACACTGAAGATAACTGAAGAAGATGTGCGTAAGGTGTACGATCTGCCGAGGGGTGCAACAACGATAAATCTTGACAAGACATCGAGGCACGATATGGATTCCATGGTTAGGGAGTGCGGACTTAAATATGCCAAGGCGACCAAGAATGAGAGGGTGGAGCTTAAAGATTTGAAGGATCGCATGGACATAGAGGAGGACCTAGAGAAGTGGTGTCAATGTACGTGTTGTACCTAACTGGCACCGTAATCTGCCCTACATCAAATCAACAAGCGAGCATGAAGTATGCTAGCCTGCTTAGTAGCGATGCATTGGGGGAGTTGATCGAATACAACTGGTGTGGACACGTTCTAAAGCATATGCATGATGGACTTGTTGATGCCCAAACCAAGAAAACCCTCAACGTTGATCTCCACCTAATCATGGTTAGTATAACTTTACATTGTCCTTTTCTATTACGTTGTGTAATGTTGTTTTTAGTTTATGCTCTGCATACTAGTACCTAATATGTACTATGAATTGTAATCAATTGTTGTTTGGTCAGATATGCATGTGTGAAAAGTTTGGTAACGTACCTAGTAGATCTGTTGAAGTTATACGTTGTGCGGTGAATGGCGTACATCAAATTCAAAGAAAGAGTGGGAGACGATAGAAGCTAAGACCATAAGCTGTAAACCTTTAGGGAAGGAGATCGAATTCCCCGCCTTTCGCCCTGGGACTAAAGTCGATCTTGAAGGTTTAAATGATAATGACGTAAGTCTATATGTCTAACCTAATAATCTCAGTTGGTATGATTGTTGTTTTACAAAAGTTGACTAAAATCTGTTTGTAATTCTTGTGTTTGTAGATTGGTCGGTTGAAGGAGTGGATATTGGGGATTAGGGCTAGCTGCGATGCACAGCTGTCATCTTTGAATGAATTTGTTCGAGCCAAACAAGTCCCAACCGCAGATACACGGGATACTAGTTCTCCAGGGGTGGGTGGTATTGGTATGAACATGGCTGATTCTGCAGTTAAAGAAATGGAACAGTAGTTCATGATCCAATTACACCATCTGTTGCACAAAGCGTTATGTCCCATATATAGTGTTTTGAAATTTAAATTGTCTGGTTATTGCATCAGTCAACATGGAATGAAATAACTATGTAATTGTGCTTACAGGTTGGGCGAAGCGACGAAAAGAAGTCTGCGTTAGAAGGGCCACAACAAAGACGTATAAAAGTGGGGGCGTTCATACGGCTAGCAAAGGGAAAAGAGGAAGCTGTTTCCGCCAGTAGTCTTAGAGGTTAGTTAAATTCATGTTGTATAGTTCTGATGCAAACCCTGTAGTAGTTATCTGTTCAAATGGTTTCTCCCAATTAGGTTACCTTGCCAGTTATTTCACGGGTACATACTAGAATCTGTAACGTACCTGAATGTTAGCAGTACTAGTATGTTGTTCGTGGGTTCTATTATATATCAGATCATTTAACTTGTTCAACCCCATGTGTATGTAATGGGTTTATGTTTTTGGGAATATTTGTGTGTGGTAGCCGATTTCATAGTTTGTGTTATATATGGTATTATTTTACAAATGGTATTCTGTTTTTTGTTGGATTTGTAGGATGACTTTGATGATGAACCTCTGGTCAATCAGTTGAAAAGAAGGAAAACAACAAGACCTAGAGGTGGAAATTCGGATAGAGACCCTCCTCCTGTGGTCGCCTCCAAAGAGGATCAGGAAACCATCTGCAGCAGTAGTTAGTCCATACACAGCAGAGGGAAAGGAATGGGGGAGAACGTGCATTTGAAGTTCGTTCATTTGCAACTGTCGTCCTTCCCCGTGAAGATGATCTTACGGAGGAGATTGAAATTCAGTTAATAGCATTGAAGGAGTATTTCTTGAAGGAAAAGATGCTGAGTAAGCTTATTGGTTTTGTATATTAGCTTTTGTTAAATTTTCATTCATATGGATCATGATAAGTGTATCAACGTTTTTGCAGTGATAAATTGGTGGTGGATTATGGGAAGCCTGGATTTCAGCTCAAAAGGTTCCAATCACTGAGTTTCTGAAAGGTGCTAGAGTGAGCAGCAACCTGATCGACTGTTACGGTTACTATCTTAACCGGATGGAGGTGAAAAGTGGCGACATCAAGAGATGGATTTTCCCAGTTTCTGTAGCGGTAATCAATGAATCATTGATATCTTTTTTTTTTCAATTGATACGTTCTAGTATTTCTAACGTAAGTTTGTAAATGAAATGTTTTGCTACAGACCACGTGCACAAAAACATTACTTTGGACTGTCTGGAAGCAGGGTCATACGGGGAAGAAGCAACCGACATCATCCACTCTCCGGATTGGATGTCTCGTTATAAAGATATCATGATTGTGAATTTGTAAGTTTACCTACTTTTTCTTCAAATATAGATATCATATTTGGTAATATAGTACTAGTAGTCAACCTCATAATATGTTTGGTTATTCTATTTGATTGGTTTCATTGTGTGTATTGGCAGTGGTTTCTCCAATACTGCATGAAGAGCATTACCGTATGATATCGTTGACATTAAGCAGAAGGCGGGTTCCTATTCTTCGACAGCAAATCAACGGCAGACTTTGAGAGTCTTTTGGCAGGAGACGGGTGCTCGAGTGGTGCTGAATATTAAGGAGTACTAATGTTAAGTTCAAGTCTCAAGTGGATTTCAAAAAGTTCAAGTGGGAGACTATCAAGGGCATAACTCAGCGATCCGGTACAGAATCGTGTGGTGATTACATTCTGAGAATGATGGTTTAGGTGGATGGGAAAGTAGAAACTTGGATGACAGAAAGTGGAGGGATGAAAAGAAATCGACCAATTGAGAGAACAAATCACGTTGGACGTGTTCAGCACATCTTGGAACACACAATTCAAGGCAGTTAATGGAGGCCGGTATGATTCACTACACTGTTGGTGCGTCGCAGCTTCCATTGCCGAGTTAATTGTTGATTAGGTTGAATTTTGTTTTTAGACTCTTTAGCAGATTATAAGGTAGTTTGTTTTGATCCTTGAATGGACATGAACTAGTGTGTATGACTAGGGAACATTTGGGAATGTTTAAGTATTCTGCATCGTTTTTACAGAATACTAGTATGCTGTGATTACTAGTTTGGGTTGATATTTTAAGTCCAATGGCTTCAAGTTCATTGATCCTATTACCTTAAGTGGAAAACTTCACAAGCTGGTCAAATTTGCTGCAAAAAACATTCGTATATGGTCTGTTTGAAGTAGATTCATAGAGGAATGAAACTAAAAGTGAAAGATTTGGCAGTCCTTCATACATGAATACTAGTATGGTTTTTATACTAGTATGGTTTTTATTACTAGTATGCACATCATACAGTGAATACTAGTATGCTTTCGCTACTATTAATAGAAATTTGTATATGATAATACATGGTGTCAGATGTACTACAACTCCATAAATTACCATTATAAATCTGCAATAATACCAAATAATATACCGTGCGTACTGTGTAATGTATAAAATATGTTTGAAATGTAATCTGAAAAATTCATCAACAAATAACATAATTGAAACCAACTGTAGGAAAAAAAATTATTTCTGTCGAACTACGCATTGCCCTCAGACTCCATGGCAGTTTGGCGACGTACTCTGGCCTGTCGTTTGTGTGCACTTTTCTCTCTTTCCATCTGTTGTGTCGACTTAAGCCTCTTTGTAGATTTGTTACATTTGTCTTTTCCTTTAGCCCTTTGGGAATCCTACGTCCATCACTTGGAGGAGTTGCTTGTGCTCCTGGTGGAAAAGAAAGTTTAAGTAGAAATACTTAAATCGCTTAACCAATAACAAACTATAACGGTAGAATTGTGTGTAACCTGTTGTGTGTGGATGTCTCGGAAGTGATAGTTGCCCCGTGATGCTCTAGAATTACAGCACGAACACGATCTCTACCATCGGACGCAAATTGCTTGGCCATATTTGTCGTCTCCACCAATGGTGCTGACTCCAATGCGATAACGGAAAACATGGACATTAGTTCGTGATACCTAGATACCTCTGAATAGGATCTGTTTCTCCCCAAATTGAATGACAAAATCAACTCCTACTTTGGCAGTCTTTCTCCATCGTACTTTAAGGTACTTCGAAGGAATTGTACGTGCATCCTTGTTCTCCATAACATAACATGATCCATAGTTTTCAGAATGTGGCGGCACAACCAACCATGTGAATCAAAAAAGACGGCACGAGCATTTGTAGTCCGCAGTGGCAGGGTTAACAATCACACGTCTCTCATCTAAATGAGTCTGGTTGTCTTCGTCGAACTTGTACCAATCATAAGCTTTAATGTTATTAACAAGAACAGTTGGCATGCTTTTGGGGAAATATCCGATGGAGGCGGCATATTCTGTTCAAAAAATAAGAAAATGGTCTTCGTGTATATCTGCATTGTTATGGGAAATGGGATAATATTAACAAGGACACTAATTAGGGTATTTTAGTATGAAACAAACAAATATTAGTTTGAAAAAAGAAAAAGTAATCTTGGCATGGTAATCCAACTGCAAGAATTTTAAGATTGAATTAAAAAACCAAACTAACCTTTGACGCTTGCTCGATATGTGGGTGGTGTATGTATCTAGATGGAGCTTGTGCAATCTTAGCATGGTAATCCATCTGCAACTCATCAGCCCGCTTCCCTTCCAGTAACCTATTAAATTGCGTGAAGAACTGATGAAGATTGCACTTTGTGCCCAGGAATTTCCTCAGATTACTGTTTAATGTCTCGCTCAATTGAGAGCTCCGCATACCGCACGTGAAATGATTGTTAACCATGCTGAAGACCATTGTTGACGAAACTTGTGAATGAATTGTAACCAAGGATGGCCAAATTTCCCCTTTGCCGGGGAAAATGTTTTTCAATTGTCAGCTTCCAGTACCTATCGAACGTGGCTTCATCATCAACATTGTACATTAGGTTCTGAAGGTCCGAAAGTATGCCCTCATACATACTTGTCTTGAGTCTGTCCTTTGCATTTGTGAAAATGTGGAACGTGCACAAGCCATGGTACGTGTTAGGTAGAACAATTCTGATAGCTGCAGCAATGGCCGGGCATTGGTCGGTGGAAAATTGTCTCTGGGTGCTTATTCTTCATGCATGCCAAGAACGTTTCGAACACCCACTTGAATCCAAGAGTTGTTTCCTCAAACATCAAACAACCAGCAAAGATTACTAACTTCCTGTGATGATTCAAACCAGCGAACAGAGCTGCGTGGTTGAAACAGCCAATCAAACAATTCAGTACTAGTATGTATAAGGAACTAGTAGTTTGATATTTAAGAATTGTTAAACAAAAAAATTGGACAGTATGCACAACTATCTAAACGTGCACATTAGACAAAACATTAAAGGTGTTATAAAACTAAGGTAAACAACATTAGTCATACTCAGGAAAAATAAAATATCAAAGAAAAGAATAAAATGTTAAAGAGAGTACAAAACGGAGGTAAAACAAAAGTACAGACGCGTACCTAAAGGACGGTACGTGTTGTTCGTTCTGTATGTGGTATCGAAACTAATCGAATCACCGAAGCAACGGTAGTCAAATTGCATGCGAGTATCAGCCCAAAAAATACTCTCAATGTTGTCTTCATCATCATATTGAAAATCATAGACGAAACCGGGATCGCGAGATGACTCTTTGCGAAACCATTCTTGAAGAAATTTCTCACCACCCTCCTCGACATGGCTAGATCGAAGAGCTTGACAAAAGACGCGAGATCACTACGTGTAATCCAAGAGACTCGATCCCTCCACTTAATGCAACCATCATATCATATGAATCTCTAACACGAATGCCGACAGAATCGTGCATTTTAGCTATTTGTCGATGCGAATCTGAAATTTGACGTTTAGATCTAAAATAACGCCTCATCTGGGGGGGGATCAGGTCATGGGTGTGCTTGAACTCCCACAAACTAATCATGAAACTTCCTTTACTCTCGACAAACTTCACTTCATCTCTGCCTTGCACCCACATCTGGTCTCATCACGCACTTTGGTTCTGTCTGTTTGATCAAATTTCCCTTTATTCTTCGGATCACGCTCACTGTCCTTCCGGAAACCTGACAAGGAGCAATGGAAGTAGACGTAGTTGACTTCATCTACTTTGAGGCCTTTGTGTTTACCTTGTTCGACGACCGCTTTCTGGTTTCAAACCCAATGCTATGAGCATAGTCTTTATAAAAGGCATAGGCATCATCAATAGAATCGAACTCCATGACTTTATAGTCAAAGTCAACTTCAGGTACATCTACGAATCGGGAACAAGAAACGAATTAGTTAGATATCACAACAAAAAGTAACCAACATGCGTAATATATATCATTCAGACAACAGGAACAGGAAAACTAGAACGTAAAGCATACTAGTACAGCAAGCATACTAGTACTGTAACGAACAACCGTCTACTTAAAAAAACCTTAACGAAAATAAACTCAACACTAGCCAGCCGCATCAATATTAATGAAAATAATCTACCTCAAAAACTGAACAACATAACCGAAACTCACAAACTGAACAGGAAAAATAATTTTGGTTTGATTGGATAGAAAACATACCGTAGCCAAGTATGGTTCCTCGTTCATCTGACGTCGGGATTGCATCCTGATCTGGTTCAGATGTGGCATCAACATCGGGGGAATGATCAATCGGTGAATTATTTAGATCAAACAGAGGTGCGGAAGAAGGTTTGTTTACTTGGGAACTCGAACCGGGTTCATTCATTATAAAACGAGAACTTGAACTTGGGTATGGATTTCAATGATTATAAAACGAGAACTTGAACTTGGGTATGGATTTCAATGATTATGGACTGATTTGTTCAAAAGAATGATAGGGAAGTTTTCTTTATAATAATGGCGTGTACAGCATATGAAGAAGAATATTAGGATTACCTAAAATTGTTAACAAAATATATTCAAGCAAATATTGAGGAGGAGATAATTGATCAAATCATTATAATAATGGAAAAAATTAAAATTTGGCGCGGGCGGCGGAAATTTTGGGTTTGCAGCAGTTTTTTTTTTTTTTAAATTAATGGTATTAATTAAATAATATTATTAAATTCAATTAAACAATTAATTAAAAAATGGATAGGAGATCAAGGGCCCAGATTGAACTTTGTATAGGTGACAAAGTTTAGACTTTGTCACGAAAAAAAATCCCGGTAACTCCAAAGATAAACCGATAAAAATTGTGTGAGAATATAAATTTATATTCGTCGATAATTCAAATATACAATATAATAATAAACCAAAAATGAAGACAAAGATTCTAAATTTCTTCTCAACCACCACAACATAATATTTTAAATTTCTCCATTTATCATATTAAATTCTAATCATGCTTAAAGTAAAAGTCATGACACAAACAAAGATAGTTAATCACAAATTGTTAAAATAATTGAAAGTAGAGACTTAAAGTGGAAGTCATGATCATACAACAAACATGAATAATTATTTAAAAATATGAAAATAAAATAAATAAAAGTTGAGACCAAGTGACACAATAGTCTTAGATAATCCCTAGAAAATTGACCATCCTTACACTAGTCGTCAATGGAGAATAATGCACAATATGGTCACATAACTAAAATAGATTTCATTTTACTTTTCTTAAAATGGTTTACTTATTTTGATTAATTAGTCATAAAACTATAATTACTTTTAATAAAAAAATATAGGATAACTGACTTGATTTTCTTTTACATTCATCATTGTGCCTGTTTTTTCTACACCAAATATCATCGAACCTGTATTTTTGTATCTCTAATTAACACTTTGTTTTATTTATGGATGGAAATGACGAGGTGACATGAACGGAGATAGTCTAGTCACCATATAAATACTGGTTTTGATGTTGTCTTGAAAAACTTATCTCGTGTTCAGTTCAAAATAGAGATGATCATAACTTCTTTTCCTAAACATGAGAAATAATACTTTCCTTCAAACCCAAATGCTCGCACAACTCCATCATTTTTAGTTTTATAGCTCCCGTAGGAGGTTTACCAAGTTATGGCTTGGGAGGCAACGGAGGGCATGCCGAGCCACATAGTGGGCTGCCGTATTAGTATCTTCCGGAACCACCAAAAGCCTCAACTCCAAGAAAGCCTAAAGAAATGATCCAAAATCAGCAACTATTGATTCACTATTTCTCCATATATGATCTCTGTTTTCAGTTGCATCTCCTTCAATATCAACCGAGCTCCACCCATGTTGACGTGAACAAAGGCATTCATCCCAGAAAATCAAGAGCTCCGTCAAGTTCTCAAATGACATGTTATTAATTTCTTTTGTAGAGATTCAACAATTATTTGATAATTTGACTAGATTCGTTCATGTCATATCCGCAATCATTTCATCCAGCAAAAACAGGAGAATGTAGTAATCGGTATGATCTACTATACCAAAAATTAGTACAAATTATATATATAGCTTATTAATTATGCTCCTAAGTCCCACTAGCTAAGTGGTTAGTATTATATGATAGTGATGATTTGATTCCGATCAAATGACATAAGAGTGCTTACGCCACTAATCCAACGTGTCAACACTAAGTTATCATTCCTTAAACTACAATCATTGCTACCTTAAGCTAATGTTTGAAATTAATTAAATTATAAAAGAAACAAAACAATTAACAAAAACAAGTGGCGCTTCCAAGAAACATCATAATTATTAGACCCAAAAATATTATGGAATTCCACGTCAGAAATTCTTTGCCAATAGTTTATAGTTACATTGAGATAAGATTCAAAAGCATGTGTGTTTAAAAGATTAGATTTGAACAAGTCCATGTCTTTTTCCAACGGATAATCTTCTGGTTTGGTGAGGTGTGTTCCTACAAAGGTGGCTGGATTGGTGTGGCAAGTGGTGCATATGGAAAGGTATTTACGATTGACAATTTAATTCGGCGAGGTATGATGATTCCTAATAGATGTGTAGGGCGGATGCTGAGTTGATAAGGCATCTGTTTCGTGATTGTCCTTTTGCGTTTAGAGTTTGGTCCATCTTCAGTTCACGAGTATCCTTGTTTGGTCATTTTCCTCGTTTAGTTAAGGACTGGTTATTTGGGCTTTATGGCGGAAGAGGAATGACCGGGTTTGGAATCAGAAGGTGTAAGGGGTGGTGAGGACGGTGCTTAATGCTTGTGAAGCTATTGAGGAGTGGACGAAATGCGAGAGAGCCGTGAAGGGAGGGGGCTTGTTGCAGTGGTGGAGAGTGCGTGTCATCGGCCACCTGAAGGTGTGGTTTAAATGTAATGTAGATGCGGCAGTATTTGAGGAGAGTGGTCGGGTGGGAGCGGGGTTGAGTTTGAGGGATTGGGAAGGAAGAGTGCTCTCGTTCAAGATGGTACATCGAAGGGAGTCGGGCGCGGTAAAAGAATGCGAGGCATGGGCACTTCTTGAGGGTTTGCAGTGGTGCGTGGAGAAGCCGTTGCAAAGAGTTCACTTTGAGTGTGATGCAAATGTCGTGTGGTGGATAGTGTACATGACAAGCATGTTGACCACATGGAGTTCGCCGATTTGATCATGAGGTGCAGAGACATCCTGGCGTCTCAACCTTTCTTTTCTTGCATTTGTTCGGAGATCGGCCAACATGGTAGCTCACTCGCTTACGAGGAGGTCGTGTTCATTTCAGTCACCCACTACTAGGTCGACTTCTCCTAGCTGGTTGTTAGATTCAGTAGACGACATTTTTTTGATTTCTACCCATTAACGAGATGAGTCATTTCTTTCAAAAAAAAATACGTGCATTCCAATGAAATGTTGTCATGTATCTTTACTAGCTAAGATGTTACCTCAAATCCTTAAATCGCTTCTACGACTCTATCCAAAAACTCAAATCGTTAATCCGAAATCAATCATATGAGACCCAAAAAAAACACGACCAAACACAAAGGTGACTATGAAGTTACTAGGAAGTTTAGCTTGGTCTCCCACACATACATTAATTAATAATTAATATTAATCATTCATGATATTGATTCATTGGTCGTCGTTGGAGTTGTTCCAATTCAAAATTAAATATTAATTATTATTAATATTTTCCAGAAAGTGTGACTTTTTGTGGAATTCATGTGAAAGCTGGGATGAGAAAAAGGTATAATTAAACACGGTTAGGAAATAAATAATTAAATTACACGCCAAGCTTGAATACTGAATTTATTTTTCGAATAAATATGTAACCTTTTTTTCATATATTAAATTATTACATAAGTAACATGTGAATTAATTTAGCCTACACCTCATTTCTACTTTATTGTTGGTAGTGGATTAGTAGATAAATGTAATTATTATAAAGAAATAAGGTAAAAAATCTATTTAGTCCACGAAGTCTTGAAATATTTGATCCACTCCTTTAGTTTTAAAACTAGGTCCTCAAACTCGAATTATCGTCAAACTTACAAGCAATAAATGGAATAGAAAACGATCGAGACAGAGACGAGAGCTCTAGCTACTATTTATTATAATCGTATCTTAAATATTCAATATTCTGACTTGACAACATCAACATAATTCATAAAATGTAATGTTAGCAAATTTCATGATTCTTCTTTTGGTGACGACGACCTTCGACGAATATAGGTAGATGTATATCCTCATTCTGGCAAGATTAGTTGCAATAATTAAGTAATTAATTATCATTTAACAAGTAATCAAACTGAATTAGGTGCAGTAGTTATATATAGTTTGGCCAGATTCTGACTGACTTGTTATATGTCAAAGTCAATATCTTCTCCTAGCTATCTTTGGACATGATCTTAATTTAGTTGTGTTCTTGTTAAATCCATGATTCGTAGCACATAGGTCAAATTAGGATCTTACCGAGTTACCAAAGTTCGAAGTCATGGTAAATTTGCCTATTAAGAAATCTTACGATCACAAAACACATATAAAAATCGAGTTTTTTTTTTTTT
>JAVBHU010000541.1:0-5000 GCA_034768395.1 Linum lewisii | reverse complement strand
GGGGGCAGGGCGGGGCTCTTGGCCCGGCATCAGGGGGGGCCCCAGGTCTCTGGCCCCGGGGCATCGGGGGCGGGCCCGGGGTTTCTCTGGGCCCCTGCTGGGGGGATGCCTGGGGGGCCCTCGGCATTGCACCCGGGGGTTGGCCCGGGGATCTGGGCCCGGGAACCCGGGGTTGTGCCCGGGGCCCCTTGGGGTTGGTGGCTCGGCCTGGCACCCGGGGTGGTTCGGGGCCCTTGGCTTCGTGACTGGGCCCCGGCAAAAGTTGCAGGGGCAGGGCCGGGGCCTCGGCTTTGCCCCGGGGCGGGCCCCGGGTTCTGGGCCCCTGCACCCGGGGTTGGACCGGGGATCTCGGCCCTGCATCCGGGGCTGTGCCCGGTGCTTCGGCCCTGCATCCGGGGTTGTGTGGGTGCTCTGGGCCCCTGCATCCGGGTGGGCGCAGCAAAAGAAAAAAATTCGGGGAAAATATTTTCCCTAACCCAAAAAATTATAAAACCTTTGTATATGAAGGGTTTGGAAAGGCTTAACATCTCTGCAAAAATTTCCCCAAAACCCTTTTAAAAAGGGGGAAGATTTTATGGGGGGGTGGACCCCTGGCCCAATTGTTGTTGGGGGGAGGGAAAAAAATTTGGGTTATTTGCTCTATGGGGGGGGGGGTGCTGCCCCCCCTGGGGGGGCCGGGGACCTTTTTTTGGGCCCCGGGGCATGCCCTGAGCAGGTTGGGGTTACCCGCAGGGCCCCCCAGGGGGAAAGGGGGGTTTTGGGGCCGGGGTTGGGGCCCGGGGGCCCCGGTCGGCCCCCGGGGTGGCCCCCGGGGGGGGGGGGCATTCGGTGGTCGGGGGGGCCCCTTTTTTAAAGGGTTTTGGGGGTTAAATTTTTGGGGGTTTTTCCCCGGCCCCTTCCGGGGCCCCCACGGGTTTTTCCCGGGGGTTTTTAGACCGTTTTTTTTTGGCCCCCCCGGAGGGTTATTGTCGGTCTCGGGGGTTTCCCGTTGGGGGGTTTTGGGTATATTGGGGGGGCCCGGGGGGGTACGCCCCTTTTGATTTTTTCCCCCGGGGTTTTTTCTTTTTTTCTCTTTTTTTTAAAAGGGGGCTTTGTTGGTGGGGGTTTGGGGGAATTTTTTTTGGGGGGTTTTCCCAATTTGGGGTCTTTGGGGGTCATCGGATGGGTGTATTTTTTTGGTGTGCCCTGGGGGTTTTTTTTGATTTTTTTTGGGGGGCCGGGTTTCCGTGCTTTGAGCATCAAAAACCGTGGTTCGTTTTCCGGAAGGGAACCCTGAAAAAACGGTCCCACACCCCGGGAAAGGGCAGCAGGGCGCAAATTACCCAATCCGAAGGGGAGGTAGGGGGGACAATAAATAACAATCCCGGTCATTGAGTCGGAAATTTTGGAATGATTTAAATTCAAAACCCTTAAACGGTACCCATTGGGGGGAAAGGGTCGGGGTTGCCAGCGCCGGGGAAATTCACCCTCCTTTGGGCGTATATTTAATTTGTTGCATTTTAAAAAGCTTTTTTAGTTGGCCCTTTTTTTTTAGGTGGGCCGGTTTCCCCCTCACGGTTTGGGGGCCCCGGCCGTTTTGTCCCTTTTTTCCCCGGCGATGGTCCTGGTTTTAAATTGGCGGGTCGTGCCTCCGGCGCATTTACTTTGAAGAAATTAGGTGCTCAAAGAAAAACCCCTTCGCTTAAATACTTTTAGCAGGGGAAAAACTTTCACAGGATTTCGGTTTTTCCTTTTGTTTTGGGCCTTGGGGTCGGGTAAATGATTACGGGACAGGGGGGGCATTTTTATTTCATAGAAAGAGGGGGAAAATTCTTGGATTTATAAAAGGGACGAAAAATCCCGAAAGCATTTCCCAAAGGTTTTTTTCTTTAATCAAAACGAAAGTTGGGGGCTCAAAAGGACGATCAAAAACCCGCCCTAGTCTAAACCAAAAACGATCCCAAAAGGGGGAATCGGGGGATGTTGCTTTTTGGACTCCCCCGGACCTTAGGAAAAATTTCAAATCTTTGGGTTGGGGGGGGGTGTATGGTTTGCAAAAGGCTGGGAAAATTAAAAGGAAATTTACGGGGAAGGGGACCCCAGGAGTGGAGCCTGCGGCTTAATTTGAACTAACACGGGGAAAATTACCAGGTCCCGGGGGGGGGGGGGGGGGGGGGGGTTTGTAAGGATTGACCGACGAGAGCTCTTTTTGATTCTAGGGTGGTGGTGGATGGCCGTTCTTAGTTGGTGGGGGCGTTTGTTGGAAATTTTGGTTTTAAGAACGGGACCTCAAACCCGCTTTAAATAGTTTTGGGGGAGGCACCCACCCTGGCCCGTTCAAAAGGGGTATGGCCTTTTAGGGGCCCAAAGGGAAATTTTAGGCAATAAGGTCTGTGTTTCCCTTTGAGGGTTTGGGCCGCACGGCGCCAAATGAGTATTTCAACGAGTCTATAGCCCTTTGGGCCCAAGGGCTGGGTAATCCCTTTTAAATTTAAACGTGAAAGGGGATAGTTATTGCAATTTTTTGGTCTTAAAGAGGAAATTCCCAGTAAAACGCGAGTCCCTCCCGTCGCGGGTTTATACTCCCCCGCCCTTTTACACACCGCCCTCGCTTACCGATTGAATGGTCCCGGGGAAGTGTTCGGATCGCCGGGGACCTTGGGGGGGTTCGCCGGCCCGGGGGACGTCGGGGAGAAGGTTTTACGGGAAACCTTTAAATTTTTGGGAAGGAGAAGTCGTAAAAGGGTTTCCGTAGGTGAACCCGGGGGATCATTGTCAAAAACCCGCCGGCAAAAGACCGCGAACTTGTTGTTAAGAAGGGGAAGGGTGATGTTTTGGGGTGCCCCAGGTTCCCCCAGCGAAGGGCCCGCCCTTTCTCGGCGGGGTTTTGGGCCCCCTTGGTTTTGCCTCCGCCCAAACTAAAAACCCCGGGCGGAAAGCGCCAAAGGAATTCTAGGTTTACGACCGTCATGTGGGCCCCGGGCACGGTGTGCAGGGGTGGGGGACCCCCCCCAATTTTAAATTTTAAATTGGGCTTCGGAAAAGGATATCTCGGCCCCTCGATCGATGGGAAAAACGTTTGCAAAATGCGGGGTTTCTTGGTGTGAATTGCAGAATCCCCTAAAACCCTTTGAGGGTTTTTAACGCAAAGGTTTCGCCTGAAGCCATTTGGTTTTAGGGCACGTTTTCCCGGGTGTTCCCCACCAAAAATCGCCCTGCCCCCAAAAAAAGGGGAAAGGGGCGGGGTTCTGGCCTCCCCCGGCTGTAAGTAGGGCCCATGGATGGCCCAAATGAAAAATCGCGGCAAGAGGGCGCCCCCGGGGCTGTGGGTTTAAAAGACACTTGGTCTTTTATCGTGGTTGCTCCCTTTGGGGACGGGGAAAATTTTGTGGACCATGGGGGGCCCTTTTTTTTTATTAGCCCCTTTCCCAACCTTTTCGACCCCAGGTCAGGCGGGAACAACCCCCTGGGTTTTTCATATCAATAAGCGGAGGAAAAGAAAAATTCTAGGATTCCCTTAGTAAAGGGGGCGATTCCCAACGGGAAGAGCCAAACTTGAGAACGGTGCCTTCGGCGTTTTTGAATTGTAGGGCTGGGAAAGGTTTCCTTTAGGGGGGCGGACCGGGGGCCCCAAATCCCCCGGAAAGGGGGGCCGGAGAGGGTTTTAGAGGCCCCCTCGTGCCCCGGAAACCCCGTCGCCCACGAGGGCTGTCTACGAGTCGGGGGTTTTTGGGAATGCGCCCAATCGGGCGGGGGAAAAATTTCCCTCCAAAGGCCCAAATACGGGGGGGGGAGGCCGGGTAGCGAACAAGTACCCCGAGGGGAAAAATGAAAAAGGGCTTTTAAAGGGGGAGTCAAGAGTGCTTAAATTGTGGGGGGGAAGGGATGGGGGGCGGGGTTGCGCCCGGGCGGAAAGCGGAATGGCGAATGCCCGGGCCGCTGTTTGGGTCGGGGTTTCGGGGCGACGGGTTTTTGGCTGCGGCCCCAAACCCGGGCCCTTTTAAACGCCCTGGAGATGCCGCCGCCCCGATTTTGGAGCAGCGCGGGCCCCCCCGGCGTGTACGCACCCGCGCGTACGGGCGTCGGGGTCGGGTCCCCCTTCGGCCCGTCTGAAACACGGACCAAGGAGTTGACATTTGTGTGCGAGTAACGGGCGAGTAAACCGTAAGGGGCAAGGGAAGGTGCTGGCGGGAAACCCCCCCGGGGGTTTACCCCCGACCCACCCTTTATTTCTGAGAAGGGTTGAGTGGAGCATGCCCGTGGGACCCGAAAAAGGTGAACTAGCCCGGCGGGGGGGAAGCCAGAGGAAACTCTGGTGGAGGCCCCCAGCGTACTGACGTGCAAAACGTTGTTGATTGGGTTAGGGGCAAAGACTAATCGAACCCCTTTTTGTAGGGTTTGGGTTCCCCCCGAAGTTTTCAGGTAGTGGGTCGACGAGTTCTATCGGGTAAAGCCAATGATTGGGGATCGGGGGGGGCAATGCCCCCGACCCCTTTTCAAAATTTAAATAGGTAGGAGGGGCGGCTGCTTTGATGAGCGCTCCATGGGAAACGAGAGCTCCCAAATGGGCCCTTTTTGGTAAGGAACTGGGGATGGGGATGAACCGGAAGCCCGGGGTTCGGTGCCAATGCGCGCTAACCCGAACCACAAAGGGTGTGGTCGATTAAGACAGCAGGCGGTGGTCATGGAAAATCGAAAACCCCTAAAGGGTGGTAACAACCACCTGCCGAAAAACTAGCCCGAAAAAGGAGGGTTAAGCGCGGACCCCCCCCGGCCGTCAGGGCAAGGGCTGGCCCCGATGGTAGGGGGCGCGGCGGTCGCTGCAAAACCCAGGCGGAGCCCCGGGGGAGGGGGCTGTGGTGCAGATCTTGGTGGTAGAGAAATTTCAAAAGAGAACTTTGAAGGCCGAAGAGGGAAAGGTTCCATGTGAACGGGACTTGCACTGGGTTTTTGCGATTAAGGCGGGGAAACCCCTCTGAAGCGCGTCCGCGCGCGGCACGAAAGGGAATGGGTTTAAAAAT
>JAVBHU010000540.1:0-19752 GCA_034768395.1 Linum lewisii | reverse complement strand
CTGAGGGAAACTTCGGAGGGAACCAGCTACTAGAGGTTCGATTAGTCTTTCGCCCCTATACCCAAGTCAGACGAACGATTTGCACGCAGTATCGCTGCGGGCCTCCACCAGGTTTCCTCTGGCTTCGCCCCGCCAGGCATATTTCACCATCTTTGGGCCCCGACAGGCATGCTGCACTCGAACCCTTCTCAGAAGATAAAAGGTCGGTCGGGGGTGCAACCCCGGGGGGTTTCCCGCCAGTCAGCTTCCTTGCGCCTTCGGGTTTACTCGCCCGTTGACTCGCACACATGTCAGACCCCTTGGTCGTGTTTAAAGAGGGGCCCGAAGGGGGACCCGCAGGCCGACCCCCTAGGCGCGGGGCGTGAGACGCCGTGGCGGCGCGCGCTGCAGTCCACAATGCGGCGGCGGCATTCACGAGCGTTTCAAAGGCCCGGGCTTGGGCCGCGCCACAATCCGCGTCGGCCCGCACCCGAGCCGATCAGCGGCCCGGCATTCGCCATTCCGCATCCGACCGGGGCGCATCGCCGGCCCCCACCCGCTTCCCCCCCGACAATTTCAAGCACTCTTTGACTCTCTTTTCAAAGTCCTTTTCATCTTTCCCTGCGGGTCCCTTGTTCGCTATCGGTCTCTCACCCGTATTTAGCCTTGGAGGGAAATTTTAAACCGCCGATTAGGGCTGCATTCCCAAACAACCCGACTCGTAGACAGCGCCTCGTGGTGCGACAGGGCCCGGGCACGACGGGGCTCTCACCCTCTCCGGCCCCCCTTTCCAGGGGATTGGGCCCGGTCCGCCGCTGAGGACGCTTCTCCAGACTACAATTTTCAACGCCGAAGGCATCCGATTCTCAAGCTGGGCTTTTCCCCCGGTTCGCTCGCCGTTACTAAGGGAATCCTAGTAAGTTTCTTTTCCTCCGCTTATTGATATGCTTAAACTCAGCGGGGTTCCCGCTGACCTGGGGTCGCAAGTTGGATGGGGCTAATAAAATAAAAGGCCCCATGGTCCACATAATTTCGTCGGCAAGGGGCAACCACGACTAAAAGACCATAGTGTCGTTTCAACCACAGCTCACCGTGGCGTCTCTTGCCGACGACTTCATTTCGGCCATCCAGTAGGCTACTTACAGCCACTGGGGGCCCAGGGGAAACCGCACCTTCCCAATTTTGGGGGCAGGGCGACTTTGTGTGACACCCAGGCAGACGTTTCCCTCAACCAATGGCTTCAGGCGCAACTTGCGTTCAAAAACTCGATGGTTCACGGGATTCTGCAATTACCCAAGTATCGCATTTTGCTACGTTCTTCATCGATGCGAGAGCCGAGATATCCGTTGCGAGGTCATTATTCTATTTAAAAATTGGTGGGCGTCCATCCGCACACCCTGACCGGGCCATGAGGGTCTCCCGTGTTTCCTTGGCGGGTTCCCCGGGCCGGGGGGTTTTTTGTTTGTGGCGGGGCATAACTGGGGTCAAACCCCCCGCCGAGCGGCAGGCCTTCGGTGGTGGCCTAGGGCACACCCCAAACCCTCAGCCTTCCCCCGGGGAGGTTTTGACAATGATCCTTCCCCCGGTTCCCCTAGGGAAAACCCCTTGTTACGACTTTCCTTCCTCTAAATGATAAGGTTCATTGAATTCCGCCGTCGCCGGCGGCGAACCCCCCACGCCCCGCGACCCAAACCCATTTCCCCCGGACCATTCAACGGTGGACCCGACGGGCGGTGGTCCCCGGGCCCAGGGGAACGAAGTCAACGCGAGCTGATGACTCGCGCTTACTGGAAATTCCCTTTTTGAAGCCCAAAAATTTCCCCTGATCCCCCCCCCCCACCCCGATAAAATTTCAAAAAATTACCCAGACCTGTGGGCCCCAAGGCTAAGCCCTCGTTAAAATAAAATTCAGTGTAGCGGGGGCGGGGGCCCCACCCCCTCAAAGGGCATCACAGCCCGTTATTGCCTAAAAATTCCTTGGCCAAAAAAGGCCATAGCCCCTCTAAGAAGGGGCCACGGAGGGGCCTCCGCTTTCCTAGTTAGCAGGCTGAGGGTCTCTTTTCCTTTAAAGGGAAATTTAAACCCAGCCCCAAATCGCCCCCCCAAACCAAGCCGGCCTGCCCCAAACCCCCATAGAACAAAAAAGGCTTCGTCTGAAAATCCTTCAAATTTTCTGGCCCTGGTAAGTTTTCCCCGTGTTGATTTCAAAAAAAACCCGAAAGGCTCCACCCCTGGGGGCCCCCCTTTCCCTTTAAATTTCCCTTTTAAAGTTTCACCCTTTGGGGCCCATACCCCCCCCGGGAAAAAAAGACTTTGATTTCTCATGGTGCCGGCGGAGTAAAAAAAGCAAAAACCCCCGACCCCTGGTCGGCATCGTTTATGGTTGAGACAAGGACGGAATCTGATCGTTTCGGGGCCCCCCAACTTTCGTTCTTGTTAATGAAAAAAATCCTTGGCAAATGCTTTCGCAGTTGTTCGTCTTTCTTAAACCCAAGGGAATTTCACCTTTTGACATAAAATACGAATGCCCCGATGCCCCTTTTAAAACATTACTCAAAACCCCAAAGGGCCCAACACAATAGGCCCGGGAAATCCTGTGATGTTACCCCATGCAAATGTTTTCGGGGGGTTTTTAGGTTTGTTTTGAGCCTCAAATTTTTTTAAAAAAAAAAACCCCGGGGCCGGAGGCCCCCCCCGGCCCCAATTAACCCCGGGAGGGCCCCCGGGAAAAAGGGGGGGAAAAGGGGGGGGTTGCACACCTTTGGGGGGGGCCCGGCCCCCCCCCAAACCCAAAGGGCCAAAAACTCCGTTTTTTTTTAAACTGCAAAATTTAAAAAATACGTTTTGGGGGGCTGGAATTCCCGCGGTGCGGGGCCCGGGGGTTTTCCCCCCAATGGGATTTTTAAAGGGGTTTAGTTTGTTTTTTTTCCCAAAATTTTCCCAAAAATAAATCCCCCCGGTATTGTTTTTTTTTTGTCATCCCTCCCGTGTCAGGTTGGGTAATTTGGGGGGCCGCTCCCTTTCCTTGGAGGGGGGTGCCGTTTTTCGGCCCCCCCTTTCCCCGGAAATCAAACCCCCTTTAACCTCCTTTCCCCCGTCACCCCCTTGGTAGGCCTTACCTACCATAAAAAGTTGATGGGGGCAAAAAATTTGAAGTTGGGGTCCCCGGCAAAAGGCCCTTTGGGGACCCTTTCGAGAAAAGGGGGAATAAATAAAAAAAAGGGGCACCCCCCGCAAAAACCTTTTAAAAACCCCCCCTTTTAAAAAAGGGGGGTTTTTTGAGTTTTAACCCCCTAAAAATTTAAACGGTTTAAACCGAGGAAAGGGCCCCACCCCCCCAAACTATAACTGATTTAAGGGCCCCTTTCGAAATTTTTAAACTTTTTAATTTTTTTTTTACTCACAATGCATTTTTTTAATCTTTGAGCAAGCATTTGAAAAGGGCAGGATAACCAGGAAGAAATTCCCCCCCTTTCAAATTTTCCCCCGGGGGCCCCTCGGGGGAAAGGGCCCAAAAGTAAGGAAGTTGAAAGTCAAAAAAATAAATCGAAGGGGGGGCCCCCAAACCATTGGGGAAAGAAACCCCCCGGGGGGCCCCATTTGGGGGCCCCCCCGAGGGCAAAAGCGACACACGGGGCCCATAAAAGCACCGAGGGTGAGGGGACTGGAATAGTGGGCCCCACGATTTTCCCCCAAGCACCCCAAGGGAGACAAGGTAGAAGGGGGTTTTTGCAAATGAAAATTTCCCCTTTTTGGGGGGGGGCCCAACACAGGAACTCGTTCTCCCCCCATCGGGTCAGGGAAGGGGCAATGAAGAGAGATGTGAGACCAGGGGTTCGATGCTCAAACCAAAGGGCCCCTCCTCCCCAAAAAACTCAAAAACCATCATGTGCTCCGTACAACGTAAGACAGCCAGCAACCGATGACCCCCCTGGCTTAGACGTTGCAAAACCCACCCAAACAAGTTCCCCAAAAAAGGCCCCTCAAGCACGCTTAACCCGAAAGAGAAAACCCCGAAAAACCCCGGCCCCCCGATCGCCCGGGGTACACCCCGGCCCCCCGAGATACACCAACCCGCCCCAAAAGGGCCCCCCCCGGGCCCACAATAACCCCCGGGGAGCCCCCAAAAATCCAAAGGTCTCCCCCGCGGAAGGGGCCCGTGGAGGCCGGGAAGGGGCCGGGGGGAAAAACCGAAAATTAGACCCATAAACCCCTTTAAAAGGCCCACTGGGCCACCGAATGCCCACCCCCCGGCGGGCCCAAACCGCCGGCGAGACGGCCGCCGGCCGCGGCCCACCCACCCTTTCCCCCTGGGGTGGCCCCGGGTTAAACCCAAACAGTGTCAGGGACAGTGGCCAGGGTCAAGCGCACGGTCGGCCCCCAGGGGGGCCGCACCACCCCCATAGAGCAAAAAAGCAAATTTTCCTCTTCCCCCGGGAGACATCCCCAAAAAAGCCGAGGAGTCCCCCCCCATAAAATCTTATTTTAAGGAGTTTTTTTCGAAATTTTGCAGAGATGTTAAGCATCCCATCCCCATTCGGGGTAAAAAAAGTTTCATAATTTTTGAATTAGTTTTAAATTTTTCCCCGGGTTTTTTTCTTTTAAAGCTGGACCCCCGGAAAGCAGGGCGGAGCCCAGTGCCAGCCCCGGATGCGGGGCCGAGAGCCCCCGGGGGAAACCCGGTGCGGGGCCCGAGACCCCCCGGGCCACCCCGGGGGGGAACCCCGGGCCCCGGAGGGGGCCCCCCGGGCCCAGCCCCGGTGCAGGGCCGAAACCCCCCGGGCCCAAACCCCCGGTTTGCAGGGCCGAGACCCCTAAAGCCCCCCCTGATTTTTAAGGGGCCGGGTCCCGGGCACCCCCGGATGCGGGGCCCGAGTTTCCTGCCCCAGACCCGGATGGGGGCCGAGACCCCCGGTCCAGCCCGGATGAAAGGCCTAGAGCCCGGACCAGCCCCCGATGCGGGGGGCCGGGAGCCACAGAGCCGAGAGCCCCGAACCCCCGGTGTTAAGCATGCCAAAACCCATTCGTGATGCAAAGCTTTATAATTTTTGGATTAGTTAAAAATATTTCCCGAATATTTTGCTTTTGATCCCGACCATGGCTTTGTCCGACCCGTGCCCGTTTTCCGATTGGGGCCCATGGCCGATTTAGGACGCCAGGGATGAGCCTTTTAAGGTATTGAGGGCCCAACTTTCCCACTTGAACTCCTGGATTCAATTTTTTTGCCCAATCCCACTCATATCCCGACGTGGGGTGCAAGAGAGTGGGGTGGGTTTCTTCCACAAAATTGGTCACCCAAACCCCTTTCCCGGGAAAATCGTCTCAAGGAGTTTGATATAACCCCATGCTACAAAAATGAGATGACCATATGGCCCCAATCCACCTATGCCAATTTTTAATCAATAGATATGAAATTTGACGGGTTTTCGGCGTGGGCGTGTGGTCAAGTTTCATACACTCCAAGGTTGTTACGAAAGGGACCATAAAGCGGCCGGGGCATTGAATAGTTTGTACTTATGTTAACCCCCTTTTGTCTGGACCCCTTTTGTAAATTTTTGAGGAGTTGTAAAAAGGGTTGCAAAGGGGGAGGGACGAATCGGAGCGACATGGGGCTGAATTCAGTTTGGGTCGTGGAAACAAGGCCACTCTGCCCTTACAATACCCCGTCGCGTATTTAAATCGTCTGCAAAGGTTCTATTCACTGCTCGGGGAAATCATAATTCAAGGCGGCCCCACAAACCCTTTCCCTATGCCGGGCTTGGCCAACGACACGTGCCTTTGGGGGCCGGAATGGGGCCCCCAAATGCTGGCGGCAAAACGGGGGAGCGAAGCAGGGTCGGTGCCAGCCCGGGGTTCTGACTTAGAGGCGTTTCCCGAAAAATCCAGCGCACGGGAGCTTCGCGCCACTGGTTTTCAACCAACGCGGGTGACCAATTTTTGCGAATCAACGGTTCCTCTGTACTAGGTTGGTTACTGTCGCGACGCGGTATCAGTTTGGGTAAAAAATAATTTTTCACGACGGTCAAAAACCCCGTCACGTTCCCTATTGGTGGGTGAACAAACCAACAATTGGTGAATTCTGCTTCACAATGATTTGGAAGAGCCCCCACGAAGGATCAAAAAGCAAAAGTCGCTATGAACGCTTTGGTGCCCCAAGGGCCCGTTATCCCTGTGGTAACTTTTTTGCACCTCTAGCTTCAAATTTCCCAAGGTTAAAGGATCGATAGGCCCCGCTTTCCGGTTCGTATTCGTATGGAAAACAGAATCAAACGAAACTTTTACCCTTTTTTTCCCCAACGAGATTTCTGTTCTCGTTGAGCTCATCTTAGGACACCTGCGTTATTTTTAACAGATGTGCCCCCCCACCCAAACTCCCCCCCTGACAATGTCTTCCGCCCGGATCGGCCCGCCGAAGGGCCCTTTTTGGCCCAAAAAAGGAGGGGATTTGCCCCGCCCCGATTCACGGAATAAGAAAAATAACTTTTAAAAAAGTGGGTGGTATTTCAATTTTCCCGGAGCTCCCACTTATACTAACCTCTCAAGTCATTTCACAAAGTGCTAGAGTCCAAACTTAAAGGGTCTTCTTTCCCCGCTGATTTCGCCAAACCCGTTCCCTTGGCTGTGGTTTCGCTGGATGTGACAGGGGGAAATGGGAATCTCGTTAAACCATTCAAAGCGCGTCACTAATTAGATGACGAGGCATTTGGCTACCTTTAAAAGGGGTCATAGTTACTCCCGCCGTTTTTCCCCCGCTTGGTTGAAATTTTTTCACTTTGACATTAGAGCATGGGCAGAAATCACATTGCGTGAGCATCCCCAAGGGCCATCGCCTGCTTTGTTTTAATTAAAAAGTCGGGTTCCCCTTTTTTCCGTACCCGTTCTGAGTGGCTGTTCGACGCCCGGGGAAGGCCCCGCGAAGAGGCCGTTCCCCGCCCGTCCCCGGCCGGCACGCGGCGACCCGCTCTCGCCGCCGGGGAGCAGCTCGAGAGTCCCCCGACAGCCGGGCGGGGGTTTAGGGGCTGGGACCCCGGGCCCAGCCCCCAGAGCCAAACCTTTTCCCCAGGTTTTCGGATCCATTTTGCCCACTTCCCTTGCCCACATTGTTCCATCGACCGAGGTGTTCACCTTGGGGGACCTTTATGCGGTTATGAGTTTCGACCGGGGGCGGGGTGGCACTCGGTCCTCCGGATTTTCTGGGCCGCCGGGGGCGCACCGGACAGCGCGACGTGCGGTGCTTTTTCCCGGCCCCTGGACCCTTTCCTCCGACTGAGCTTTCCAGGGTGGGCGGGCCGTTAAACAGAAAAGATAACTCTTCCCCAGGCCCCCCCCGAGTTCCCGGGCTCCCTAAAGTTTTCCGTCAGCCCCCGCGTCCCCGGGTTTAGGAAAATTTTTAACCCCATTCCCTTTCGATGCTCGGGGCGCGGACGCGCTATCAGACCCGGGGTTTTCCCCCTTTTCTTAGGATCGACTAACCCTGTGCAAGTGCCCTTCACATGGAAAACCCTTTCCCCCCTTCGGCCTTCAAAGTTTTTCATTTGAATATTTGCTATACCCCCAAGATTCCCCAGCCCTGTGGGCCCAAGGCTTTAGCCCGGGGTTGAATACTCTTTTGTAGCGCGCGTGCGGCCCAGAACATTTTTAAGGGCATCACAGACCTGTTATTGCCTCAAACTTTCCGGGGCCCTAAAAGGCCTTTAGTCCCTCTAAGAAGCGGGCCACGGAGGGGTGCCTCCGAAAAATAGCTAGTTAGCCGGGGGCTGAGGTCTCGTTCGTTAACGGAATTTTAACCAGACAAAATCGCCCCCACCAACTAAGAACGGCCAGGCACCACCCCCCATAGAATCAAAAAAGAGTTTCTCGGGTCTGTCAACCCTTTACTATGTCGGGCCTGGTAAGTTTCCCCCGTTTTTGAGTCAAATTAAGCCGCAGGCTCCACCCCTTTGGGGGTTTGCCCTTCCGTCAATTCCTTTAATTTTCCCCTTTTGCGCCCATACCCCCCCGGAACCCAAAGACTTTGATTTCTCATAAGGTGCCGGGGGAGTCCAAAAAGCAACATCCCCCGACCCCTGGCCCGGCATGGGTTTATGGTTGAGACTAGGACGGTATCGGGATCGTCTTCGACCCCCAAATTTTTCGTTTTTGATTAATGAAAAAAAACCCCTTTGGGCAAATGTTTTCCGCCAGTTGTTCGTCTTTCATAAATCCAAGAATTTCCCCTTGACTATGAAAAAAACGAACCCCCCGACTGCCCCTTTGTTAATCATTACTCCGACCCCGGAAGGCCAACACAATGGGCCCCAAAATCCGGGTGTGTTACCCCATCCCAAATTGTATTCAGACGTAGGCTTGCTTTGAGCACTCTAATTTCTTCAAAGTAACTGCGCCGGAGGCCGCCCGGGCCAATTAAGACCGGAGCCCCTTCCCCGGGCCCAGAAGGGGACAAGACGGCCGGTGCACCCGTGAGGCGGCCCGGCCGCCCCAACCCAAGGTCCAATACGAGTTTTTAACTGCAACAATTTAAAAATATACGCTATTGGAGTGGAATTCCCGGGGCCCTGCTGGCACCAGATTTTCCCCTCCAATGGGTACTCTTTAAAGGGGGTTTTTAGATTGTACTCTTTTCCCAAATTTCCAGACTCAATGAGCCCGGTTTTGTTTTTTATTGTCACTACCCCCCCGTGTCGGGGATTGGGGTAATTTGCGCGCCGGGCTGCCTTCCTTGGATGTTGGGGGAGCCGGTTTTTCCGGCCCCCTCCCCCGGAATCGAACCCTAATTCTCCCTCCCCCCGTCCCCCACCATGGTAGGGCCCCTATCCTACCATCGAAAGTTGTTTGGGCAGAAATTTGAATTTATGCGTCGCCCGGACGAAGGCCCTTTGCGATCCGTCGAGTTATCATGAATCATCAAAACAACGGGCAGAGCCCCGCGGGGACCCTTTTTTTAATAAATGCCCCCTTCCCCAAAAATCGGGGTTTGTTGCACGTATTAGCTCTGGAAATTTCTACGGTTATCCCGAGTAGCAGGTACCATCAAACAAACTATAATGAATTTTAAAGAGCCCTTTGCCCGTTTTTACAGTCTGAAATTTTTTCTACTCACACATGCATGGCTTTTAAACTTTGAGACAAGCTTTTGGGCTACTGGCAGGATTTAACCAGGGGAGCATTCCCTCATTCGACGCCTCTCCCTAGGCTCGGAGCCCCAAGCACCAAAAAATAAAAGGGAAAATGCAGTCATTTAAAAAATGAATCGAAGGGTGGGCCAAACCCTTGGGGATGTAAACACCCATGGCCACATCACTTCCGCTTTCCGAGAGCACAAGCGACCCCACTAGGTCCCTGAAAAAGCACCCAGGGTGAGGACTGGGAAATTGTGGGCCACCACGATGTCCACCCAAACACCCCAAGGGGGCACAAGGTAGAAGGGTCTTGAAAAATGATAATTCCCCCCTTTTGGGTTGGCAACACAGGAACTCGTTCTCCACCATCGGGTCGGGAAGGAGGCAATGAAGAGAGATGTGAGCCCACGGTTCGATGCTCAAAGCACGGAGCCCGTCCTCCCAAACAACTCAAAAACCATCATGTCCCATCACGTACAACGTATGACAGCCAGCATCCGATGACCGCCAATGAGCTTAGACGTTGCAAAGCCCACCAAACAAGTTCACCAAACGTGACCATCAACGCACCGCTTAACACGAAAGAGAAAACAGAAAAAACCGGACAAAGATCGAACGGGACGTACACCCAGGCCCCCGAGATACTACCAACACGCCGCAACGGCAACCACCGGAGACCGACAATAACCATCGGGGAGCCAAACTGCAACGGTCTACCAGGGGAAAAAAGACTCAGTGGAGGCCAGCGGAAGGGCCGGAAACACCGAAAATTAGACCCACTAAACCTTGAAAAGGCCGACTGACCACCGAATGCCGACCGCGGGCGACCAGCCCGCCGGCGACCGACGGCCGCCGGCCGACGGCCCCCCCACCTTGCCCCATGGGGTGCCCTGCGGATAAACCAAGCAGTGCTCAGGGACAGTGGCCAGGGTCAAGCGCACGGTCGGCCACCGAGGGGGGTCAGCACCACCCCTATAGAGCAAATAGCAACTTTTCCTCTCTCCCACGGGTAGACATCAATATACCCGAGGAGTCACACCCCCCATAAAATCTTCATTTTAAGGAGTTTTGATCTGAAATTTTGCAGAGATGTTAAGCATACCATAACCTTCATGATACAAAAGTTTCATAATTTTTGGATTAGTATTAAATATTTCTCGAATATTTTTCTTTTGCTGCTGCACACCCGGATGCAGGGCCGAGAGCACCGGACACAGCCCGGATGAAAGGGCCGAGGGGCACCGGACACAGCCCCGGATGCAGGGCCGAGATCCCGGCCCACCCCGGATGCAGGGCCGAGAGACCCGGGCCACCCCCGGATGCACGGCCGAGAGCCCCGGCCCTGCCCCTGCAACTTATCCCGGCCGATTCACGAAGCCAAGGGCCCCGAACCAGCCCGGATGCCAGGCCGAGCCACCAAGCCAAGGGGCCCCGGGGACACAGCCCCGGATGCAGGGCCGAGATCCCCGGCCCAAACCCCCGGATGCAATGCCGAGGGCCCGAGGCATCCCCCGATGCGGGCCGAGGAGCCCCGGGGCCCAGCCCCTGATGCCGGGCCCGGGAGAGACCTGGGCCAGCCCTGATGCCGGGCCAGAGCCCCGGCCCTGCCCTGATCCCGGGGCCCCGAGTCACGAAGCCAAGGGCTCCGGATCAGCACCGGATGCCAGGCCGAGCCACCAAGCCAAGGGCCTCGGACACACCCCCGGATGCGGGGCCCGAGAGCCCCGGCGCTGCCCCGGATCCCGGGCCCGAGAGTCCCGGATGCCGAGCCGAGTCACGAAGCCAAGGGCCCCGGATGCCGGGCCCAGCACCGAGCCAAGGACCCCGGATGTACGGCCAAGCCACAGAGCCGAGAGACCGAAGACCCCCGGGAAATGCAGGGCCGAGTTACGAGCAAAGGACCCCGGACACACCCCCGGATGCCGGGCCGAGTCACAGAGCCGAGGAGCAGGGGTGCATGACACCCTTGTCAACACCTTGTCAAACCACTTGTCTAACACACTGTCAAACACACTGTCACACTGACACTCTGCTAACACACTGCTAACACACGCCTATCACACGCCTACCCAACCCAACGCCTATCACACGCCACGCCGGCGCCCGCGCCCGCGCCCGCGCGCGCGCGCGCGCGCGTGTGTGTGTGTTTTTTGAAGCATTTGGCCACGGACGGTGAGCACGGTCACGGATATGGTCATGGTCGGCAACGGTCGGAGACCTACTATCAGCTTCGGACACCCGCTATAATAGACCCACTGAACGCTGAAAAAAGCCGACCGAAACACCGAATGCCGGCGGCGACCACCGCCGACGGCCGGCGGTCCACCAATCTTGCCCCCTGGTGTGCCCCACGGACGGTGGCCACGCTCACGTTCACGGTCGGCCACGAGGGGGTCGGCACCACCCCCTATAGAGCAAATAGACCCACTGAACCATGAAAAAAGCCGACTGACCACCGAATGCCGACCGCCGGCGATAGCCGGCGGCGACCGAAGGCCGGCGGCCCACCCTCCTTGCCCCCTGGTGTTGCCTCACGGACGGTGGCCACGCTCACGTTCACGGTCGGCCCCCGAGGGGGGTCGGCACCACCCCCTATAGAGCAAATAGCAACTTTTCCTCTCTCCCACGGGTAGACATCAATATAGCCGAGGAGTCACACCCCCCATAAAATCTTCATTTTAAGGAGTTTTGATCTGAAATTTTGCAGAGATGTTAAGCATACCATAAACCCTTCATGGTACAAAGTTTCATAATTTTTGAATTAGTATTAAATATTTCCCGAATATTTTTCTTTTGATGCTGGACACCCGGATTTCAGGGCGAGAGCCCAGTGCCAGACCCGGATGCGGGGCCGAGACCCCCCGGGCCACCCGGATGCGGGGCCCCGAGACCCCCCGGGCCAGCCCGGATGCGGGGCCCGAGACCCCCCCGGGCCCCCCCGGAAAATGCAGGGCCCCGAGACCCCCCGGGGCCACCCCCGGATGCGGGGCCCAAAAAGGGCCCCCGGGCCGGGCCCCGGATCAGGGCCGAGACCCCTTTGGAAGCCCCCCCGGGATTTTGGGGGGTCCCCGGGCACCCCCGGATGCGGGGGGCCGAGATGCCTGCCCCAGCCCCGGATGCAGGGCGGGGAGCCCCGGCCCCAAGTCGGGAAGGCAAGGCCTAGACCCCCGGACCAGCCCCTTTGCAGGGCCGAGCCACAAAGCCGAGGGGGGCCCCCAAAACACCCCGGGATGTTAAGCAGGGCCATAACCATTCGTGATGAAAAGGGCTTTAAAATTTTTTTGGTTAGTTTTAAAATTTTTCCCCGAATATTTTGCTTTTGATGGCCTTTTTGGAAATTGTCCGATCCTTTGTCCGGGGGTCCGATTCGGGGCCCTGGCCGACTAGGACGCCAGGGGATGGGGCCTCAAAGGGTATTGATGGAAACCCATTCCACTTGCACCCCTGGATTAAATTTTTTTCCCCAAAATTTTACACTCTTTATACCGACGTGGGGTGCAAGCAGGTGGGGTGGGATTCTTCCACAGTTTGGTCACCCAAACCCCCCTTCCCCTGGAAATCTTTTCTAAAGGGAAAGTTTGATATAACCACATGTACAAAATTTGAGATAAAAAAATATGGTCCAAACCTATGCCAACTTTTCATCAATAGATATGCAATGATTGTTTTCGGCGTGGGGGTGTGGTCAAGATTCTTTCACTCCAAGGTTTTTTACGAAAGGGACCATCAAAACGGCCGTGACATTTGAATAGTTTGTACTCTATAGTTAACCCTCTTAGTCGGGAAACCCTTTTTGAAAATTTTTGAGGGGGTTTGTAAGAAGGGTTGAAAAGGGGGGGAGGGACGAACGGAGCGACATGGGGCTGAATCTCAGTGGATCGTGGAAGAAAGGGGCCACTTTTTGCCACTTACAATACCCCGTCGCGTATTTAAGTGTCTGCAAAGGTTTCCCTATTCACTGCTCGGGGGAAAATTTCATAATTCAAGGCGGCCCGACAAACTTTTCCCGTATGCCGGGCTTGGCCAACGACACGTCCCTTTTTTTTTTTGGGGGGGCCGGAAGGGCCCCCTACTGCTGGTGGGCCCAATCGGGGCAGCGAACGAAAGGCGTCGGTTTTGCCACCCCGGATTTTTGACTTAGAGGGGGTTCGGGTCTAATCCAGCGCAGGTTTTAGCTTCGCGCCACGGGGTTTTCAACCAAGCCCCGATGACCAATTGTGGAATAAAAGGGTTTTCCTCTCGTATTTAGGTTGGATTACTGTCGCGACGCGGTCATCAGTAGGGTAAAACAAACCCTGTCTCACGACGGTCAAAACCCCCAGCCCCACTTTCCCCTTTATTGGTGGGTGAAAAATTTCCAACACTTGGGGGGAATTCTGCTTCACAATGATAGGAAGGGGCCGACATCGAAGGAAAAAAAACCCAACGTCGTTTTATGAAGGGCTTGGCTGCCACAAGCCAGTTACCCTGTGGTAACTTTTCTGACACCTTAGCTTAAAATTCCGAAGGTCTAAAAAGGGTCGATAGGCCACGCTTTCACGGTTCGTATTTGTTTCTGGAAATCAGAAACAAACGAGCTTTTACCCTTTTTGTTCCCCACGAGATTTCTGTTCTCGTTGAGCCCCCACTTAGGACACCGGGGTTATCTTTTAAAAAGATGTGCCGCCCCAGCCAAAATCCCCAATTTTACAATTTTTCCGCCCGGGTCGGCCCGCCCGAACGGCCTTTGGTCCAAAAGGAGGGGCGTTTCCCCGCCTCCGATTCACGGAAAAAGTAAAAAAAACGTTTAAAAATAGTGGTATTTAATTTTGCCCGGGGCTCCCACTTATACTCACCTTCAAGTCTTTCACAAAATCGGACTAGAGTCAAGCTCAACAGGGGTTTTTCTTTCCCCCCTGATTTCGCCAAGCCCGTTCCCCTTTGGGTGTGGTTTGCTGGATTGTAGACAGGGACAGTGGGAATTGTTAATCCATTCATTTTTTTTTCCCCCGTCACTAATTAGATGACGAGGCATTTTTGGGGGCCTTAAAAGAGTCATAGTTACTCCCGCCGTTTACCCGCGCTTGGGGTTTAAATTTTTTCACTTTGACATTTTAGAGCCTGGGGAAAAAAATTTACATTGCGTGGGGGCTTCCCCAAGGCCATCGCAATGCTTTGTTTTAATTAAACAGGGCGGATTCCCCTTTTTCCGTACCAGTTCTGAGCTGGCTGTTCGAAAGCCCCGGGGAAAAGGGCCCCGCGAAGAGGCCGTTCCCAGCCCCTCCCCCCGGGCCCGGGACGCGGCGACCCGCTCTCGCCGCGTGAGCAGCTCGAGCAGTCCTCCGACAGCCGGCGGGTTCAGGACTGGGACCCCCCGGGGCCCCGGCCCCCAGAGCCAAACCTTTTCCCCAGGTTACGGAAACCATTTTTTCCGACTTCCCTTTCCTACATTGTTCCCCTCGACCAGAGGGGTGTTCACCTTGGAGGGCCTTTATGCGGTTATGAGTACGACCGGGCGCGGATGGCAACCCCGGGCCCCGGATTTTTTTGGGCCGCCGGGGGCGCACCCGGCACCGCGCGAGTTTCGGGGGCTCTTCCGGGGCCCCTGGACCCCCACCTCCGACTGAGTCGTTTTCCCGGGGTGGGCGGGCCGTTTTTTTTAAAAGAAAAGATAACTCTTCCCGAGGCCCCCGCCGAGTTTCCGGACTCCCTAACGTTTTCCGTCAAACCCCGGGTCCCGGTTCAGGAATTTTAACCCCCATTCCCTTTTGTTTCTCGCGCGCGGGAAAGCGCTATCAGACGGGTTTCCCCGTTCTTAGGATCGACTTAAACCCATGTGCAAGTGCCGTTTACATGGAACCTTTCCCCCCTTCGGCCTTCAAAGTTCTCATTTAATATTTGCTAAAAACCACCAAAATCTTTCACCGACAGCCGCTCCGCCCCGGGTTTGCGCCCCGGGTTTTTTCAGCGACCGCCGCGCCCCCCTATCATCGGGGCCCGGCCCTTGCCCTGGGGGCCCGGGGGTGGGTTTGCGCGCCCTTTAAACGCCATCCTTTTTTGGGGCTAGTTTATTCGGCCCGGTGAGTTGTTTTCACCCTCCTTAGCGGATTTCGGGCTTCCCTGACCCCGTCCCGCTGTCTTAATCGACCCAACACCCTTTGTGGGTTTAGGTTAGCGCGCAGTTGGGCACCGTAAAACCCGGGGTTCCCGGGTTTATCCCGCATTTGCCCGTTCTGGGTTACCAAAAATGGCCCACTTGGAGCTCTCGATTCCATGGGGGCGGCTCATCGAAGCAGCCGCCCCCCCTACCCATTTAAAGTTTTTGGGAAAGGGGTCGAAAGGGGATTGCACCCCCGAATGCCCCTAATATTGGCTTTACCCGATAGAACTCGGTCTGAGCTCCAGCTATCCTTTAGGGAAAAATTCGGAGGGGGAAACCCGCTACTAGACGGTTTTGATTGTCTTTCGCCCCGCTCAGGCATAGTTCCCCATCTTTCGGGTCCCGACAGGCATGCTCGCACTCGAACCCTTCTAGAAAAAATCAAGGCGGCGGCGGTGCAACCCGGGGGGTTTCCCCGCCAGTCAGCTTCCTTGCGCCTTAGGGGTTTATCGCCCGTTGACTGCACACATGTCGACTCCTTGGTCCGTGTTTCAGACGGGCCGAATGGGGAGCCCGCAGGCCGAACGCCCGTAGCGCGCAGGGGGCGTGAGCACGCCGTGGCGGCGCGGCTGCAGTCCACAATCGCGGCGGCGGCAATCTCCACGAGCGTTTCAAAGGCCGGGCTTGGGCCCGCAGCCACAATCCGCGTCGGTCCGCACCCGAGCCGATCAGCGGACGGCATTCCCCCATTCCGCATCGACCGGGGCGCATCGCCGGCCCCATCCGCTTCCCTCCCGACAATTTCAAGCACTCTTTGACTCTCTTTTCAAAGTCCTTTTCATCTTTCCCTCGCGGGTACTTGGTTCGCTATCGGTCTCTCACCCGTATTTAGCCTTGGACGGAATTTACCCCCCGATTAGGGCTGCATTCCCAAACAACCCGACTCGTAGACAGCCCCTCGTGGTTGCGAAAAGGGTCGGGCACGAGGGGCTCTCACCTCTCGGCGCCCCTTTCCAGGGGACTTGGGCCCGGTCCGCCGCTGAGGCGCTTCTCCAGACTACAATTCAAACGCCGAAGGCATCCGATTCTCAAGCTGGGCTCTTCCCGGTTCGCTCGCCGTTACTAAGGGGAATCCTAGAAGTTTTCTTTTCCTCCGCTTATTGATATGCTTAAACTCAGGGGGGGTGTTCCCGCCTGACCTGGGGGTCGCAAGTTGGATGGGGCTAATAAAATAAAAAGGCCCCCTGGTCCACATAATTTCGTCGGCCAAGGGAGCAACCACGACTAAAAGACCATAGTGTCGTTTCAACCACAGCCCCACCGTGGCGTCTCTTGCCCACGACTTTCATTTCGGCCATCCAGTAGGCTACTTACAGCCACTGGGAGGCCAGAATCCGCACCTTCCCAATTTTGGGGGCAGGGCGACTTTGTGTGACACCCAGGCAGACGTGCCCTCAACCAAATGGCTTCAGGCGCAACTTGCGTTCAAAAACTCGATGGTTCACGGGATTCTGCAATTCACACCAAGTATCGCATTTTGCTAGTTCTTCATCGATGCGAGAGCCCAGATATCCCTTTGCCGAGAGTCATTATTCTATTAAAAGTTGGTGGGTCGCCCCCATCCTGCACACCGTGACCGGGCACCTTGACGGGTCGTCACTCGTAGTATTCCTTGGCGCATTCCGCGCCGGGGTTTGTTAGTTTGTGGCGGAGGCATAACATGGTGGTCAAAACCCCGCGAGCAAGGGAGGCCTTCGCGTGGTGGACCTAGGGCACACCAAACATCAGCCTTCCCCGCATTTAACAAAAAGTTCGCTGGTCATTTCTGCCGGGCAGGTTTTGACAATGATCTTCCGCAGGTTCACCTACGGAAACCTTGTTACGACTTCTCCTTCCTCTAAATGATAAGGTTCAGTGAACTTTTCGCGCGTCGCCCCGGGGGCGAACCACCCCGTCGCCGCGATGAACACTTCACCCACCATTCAACGGTTGGGCGACGGGCGGTGTGTACAAAGGGCAAGGGAGAGTAAGCGGCTGATGACTCCGTTTCTAGGAATTCCTCGTTTTAAGACCAATAAGGGGAAAGACTTCCCCATCCGATGAAATTTCAAAGATTTCCCAACCTGTGGCCAAGGCTAAGACCTCGTTGAATACACGTGAGGCGCGTGCGGCCCAGAAACATCTAAGGGCATCACGACCCGTTATTTCCTCAAACTTCTTGGCCTAAAAGGCATAGTCCCTCTAAGAAGCTGGCCACGGAGGGTGCCCCCGCATAGTAGTTAGCGGGCTAAAGGTCTCTTTCGTTAACGGAAATTTAACCAGACAAATGGGTCCACCAATAAAAACGGCCATGCCCCACCCCCCATAGAATCAAGAAAGGGGCTTAGTCTGTCAACCCTTTTACTATGTTGGCCCGGGTTTAATTTTCCCCCGTGTTGAGTCAAATTAACCCGCGGTCCACCCCTGGGGGTGCCCTTCCGTCAATTTTTTAAAAGTTTCAGCCTTGCGACCTTTACCCCCCCGGAACCCAAAGATTTGATTTCTCATAAGGTGCCGGCGGAGTCCAAAAAAGAAACACCCGCCGACCCCGGGTTTCGGCTTCGTTTATGGTTGAGACTAGGAGGGGTATCTGATGTCTTCGACCCCCCAAACTTTCGTTTCTTGATTAATAAAAAACATCCTTGGAAAATTTGCTTTCCCCAGTTGTTCGTCTTTCAAAAATCCAAGAATTTCCCCTTTTGATATGAAATAGGGAAGGGCCCCGATGTCCCTGTTAATCATTACTCCGACCCCGAAGGCCAACCCAATGGGGCCCAAAAACCCTTTTAAAATGTTATCCCATGCAATTTTTCAGAGCGAAAGGCTTGCTTTGAGCACCTAATTTCTTAAAAGTAACTGCCCCGGGGGGCAGACCCCCCAAATTAAGACCAGGAGCGCATGCCGGCAGAAGGGACAAGACGGGGGGGAACCCCCCCCCCCCGGGGGGGCGGCCCGGGGAAACCCCAAGGGCCCAAAAACTAGAGCTTTTTAATGAAAACAACTTAAATAAAACGCTATTGGAGCTGGAATTACCGGGTTGTTTTCCACCCCCTTCCCCCAAAGGGGTCCCTCTTTAAAAATTTTTTAGATTTTACTCATTCCAATTAAGACTCAATGACCCCGGGTTTGTTTTTTATTGTCACTACCTCCCGTGTCAGGATTGGGAAATTTCCCCCGGGGCCTGCTCCCTTCCTTGGATGGGGTTTACCCGTTTCTCAGGCTCCCTCTCCGGAATCGAAACCCTAATTCTCCGTCCCCCGTCACCACTGGTAGGCCCCTATCCTACCATCGGGAAAATTGATAGGGCAAAAAAAATTTGAATGATGGTCGCCGGGGACGAAGGTTGCGATCCGTCGAGTTATCATGAATCATCAAAAAAAAAAGGGCAGAGCCCCGCGTTTTACCTTTTATCTAATAAATTTCGCCCCCTTTCCCAAAAATTTGGGGTTTGTTGCCGTAAAATTTGCTCTAGAAAATTTCTACGGTTATCCCCAAAATAGCGGGGGACCATCAAACAAACTTTAACTGATTTAATTGGGGCCCCTTCGCAGTTTCACAGTCTGAATTTTTTTCATTTCTCACACATGAAAGGCTTAATCTTTGAGACAAGCATATGACTACTGGCGGATCAACCAGGTAGCATTCCCTCATTCGACGCATCTCCCCAGGCTCGGAGCCCCAAGGCACCAAAGTAAGGGAAAATGCAGTCAAAAAAAAATAATGAATCGAAGGGTCGGGCCAACCATTGAGGATGTAAGCACCCATGGCCACATCACTTCCCGCATCCGAGAGCACAAGCGAAACACTAGGTCCATGGGAAAGCACCGAGGGTGAGAGACTGGAACTAGTGGGCCACCACGATGTCCACCAAACACCCCCAAAGGGGGCACAAGGTAAAAACGGGTCTTGAAAATGAAAAATTTTTCCCCCTTTTTGGGTTGGCAACACAGGAACCCGTTCTTTCCACCATCGGGTCAGGGGGAAAGGGGGAATGAAGGAGATGTGAGACCACGGTTCGGTGCTCAAAGCACGGAGGGCCCTCCTCCCAAACAACTCAAAAAAACCCCTCATGTGCATCACGTACAACGTATGGGCAGCCAGCATCCCATGACCCGCCCTTTAGCTTAGACGTTGCAAAGCCCCCCAAAAAAAGTTCACCAAACGTGGGCCAAACAACGCACCGCTTAAACGAAAGGAGGAAAAAAAGGGAAAAACCGGACAAAAATCGAACGGGACGTAACCCCGGCCACCCGGGGATTTCTACCAACACGCCGCAACCCCAACCACCGGGGGGGGACCCAAAAATAACCATCGGGGAGCCCAAAATGCAACGGTCCTTTTCCATGCGGGAAAAAAACTCAGTGGAGGCCAGGGAAGGGCCGGGAAAACCGAAAAATTAGACCCACTAAACCTTGAAAGGACCCATGACCACCGAATGCCGACCGCCGGCGACCAGCCGCCCCCGGGGACCGACGGCCCCCCGGCCCACGGCCCCCACCCTTTCCCCAAAGGGGTGCCCTGCGGGAAAACCCAAAC
>JAVBHU010000539.1:0-19785 GCA_034768395.1 Linum lewisii | reverse complement strand
TTTTGCCGCGCTTTTCAGTTGGGTTCCCCCAATTTTTTCTTTTTGGGCAAAATTCAAAAGTAACAGTCATCCTCCCCCCCCATTTGAGTATGCAAACAAGCTTCCTTTAAATCGGGTTTTGGTTTTTCCTTTTTCTCTCTTATGGCAAAGAGGAAAAGTTGTTGCTTTTTTTCCCCATTTTTCTGCAAAGGGGTTGTTAAAAAGTCATTCTTTATCTTAACTTCTTGTGTGCTTTAAATGCTTTAAATTTTCTCTGAAAGTTTCCTGGATCTTAAATTTTATGTGTTTTTGGGGCGAAATTTGGTTGGGGTTTCCCCCATTCTAAAAATTTTGGCAATTTTCGGGATTCTGTTTTTGGTTTTAAAAAAACCCCCGTAGTTTTTTTTTGTTTGCTGGGGAATTTGGTTTTTTTTTCTAAGATAGTGTTTGTGTTTTGGCCCTGGGGGTTTCATCTGAGGGAATCTATAGTTATTCTTAACCTTGCATGAAATGCAGTTTGTTTGAAGATATTTTAAATGATAGGTTAAAAGAAATGTTTTATTTTCCCTCTTTGGATTGAACCCGGGGAAATTTTGTTCTTGTATGGAGTTGTTTTTCTATTTGGGGGGGGGGGGAGAAAAAAGGAAAATTATGGGTAGAGGGGTTAGGGGAAAAAGGGGAGAAGTTGACTGTTAAAAAATTCATGTTTATGCTGGAAGTGGGGGAAGAAGAAGAAATTTCCCCCTGCGCAGAAGGGGAAGGGGGGGGCCCCCACGGGAAGCCATTGAGGTGATTTTGATGTTTAAAAAAAGAAATGGAAAATTTGGAAGAAGATGAAGAAGTGATGGGGGAAGGGGAAAGTTATTTACCAAAGATGGGGGGAAACCCCAACGCAGCAGCATCAGAGGAGGAAAGAGGGGGAGACGGAACCCGCAGCAAAACGAAGGAGAAGCAAAAAAGGGTTTAAAGGGAAAAAGAAGCAAATGGGGTAGGAGAAAATCTTACAAGCACTAATGACTAAAAAAAGGGTCTGCGGATTTGGGAAAGAACGGAAGCGGGGGGAAAAAAAGAAGCCCACCGAGCTGCTGAGGCAGGGTTAAATGCAGGCTTGGGGCCTAATGACTTTAAAACCAGAGCTCCAGTTTGGGAAAGTACTCAGGGGGGGAAAAAAAGATATAGCGTGAGTGAGAGAGAGACCCAGAGAATAAAAAGCCGCTTCTTTAGTTTTTCATAATTTCCCTTTTTTCCTTTTTGTTATGGTTCCAGCAGGCAACTTGGGGTGATAAAGTTAGTCAATTTTTGGGGGAAAAAGCTGATTCTGCCTGTAATTTTTTTTTGGGGATGTTGTTAAAGGGTTTAAAGCAATCAAAAAGGAGTTCTTTGTACCCAAAATTTTGGTGATCAATGATCCCCTCTTCCTGTTCGAAAAGGTTTAAAATTTGGGGTTCTTTATCACCCCCCCGTAGCAAGTCTAAAGAAAGAAATGGAAAATTTCTGCAATTGTAAGTCTAAAAAAGACTGAACAAATTTTTGCAATCTGTTCTGATATTTTGGTTGAGAGGTGTGTTAAGGGAGTAGTGTTGGGCATTAAGGGAAATTTGGTAAGATGGGATTTGGGTTTTTAGTCGGAATTGGGGGTTTTTTTGTTTCAGACCAAAGGGGAAAGCAATGGAGTGGGTGAAATGAGTGAGTGGTTGTTTTTTGCTTGTTAGTTGTTGTGGGTGACTTTATGATGAAATTTGGAAAAGATCATATATATATATACATATAAAATTTCCTTTTACCCCCTTCCCAAAGGGTTGGTTTCCTTTACGGTGAATGGTAAAGGCTTTTTAAACTTTTGGAAAACTTAAAAATTTGGGGGGGGGGGGGGGGGTTTGGGGGGGTATGGGGGGGGGGACTTTTGGGGGGGGGGGGAAAGGGGGGGGGGGGGGGGGGGGGGGGGTTAATGGGGGGTTTTGTTCTTTTTGGGGGGGACCCGTTTAAAGCAAAGGAAAAGGGGTGGTGGGGGCGGGGGTTTTTCCCGTCCCGACTCACAAAAAAATGCTAATTTCTAACCCAATCGCTTTTTAAAGTTCTTTTTTATTTTGTTTGGTTTTGTTTTTTTTTATGGGGCCCTTTTGGGGCCCCCCATTTTTTGGGTGTGTACGGGTATTTTTTTCTTTGTCCTCATCTGGCATTTGGCTACCCCTTGTTACTTGCGGCCCTCCCGTGTTCCCCTTTTTGGGGGCCGGGCCCGGAAAGGGCCCCTTTTTTAAAATTGGGAAACCCGTTTGGGAAATTTTTAAGCTGGAAGTATCGGGGAAATTACTAAAAACCCCGTGCTTATTTTTATATTGGGTTTGGGCGCGGTAGGTTTTTTACCAAAAAAACAATGAAATTTAACAACTTTAATCAAAAGAAAAATAGGTGTCAACAAGTAGTAAAAACTGTTCTTATGATTTGTATGAAGCATTTTGAGACGATGTCATTTAATTTGTGGCTCCTTGTTGATGGTAACTCCCCCTGTTCTTGTTTGTACTAAAGTCAAAAAGATTAAATTTTTTTGTCTAAGTATGTTTTGACTAGTTGTCATTTGGTTTTTTTTTTTTTTTTTTTTTTCCCGGAAGAGAGCACATTTTGGTTTCCCTGGGCTTTTTTTTGCATGATTGGTTTTGTGGGGTTTTTTTGGGTTGTTATTGGGGCCCTTGGGGTTTTTTCCTTTACATGTTTTAAATTGGGAAAAATTAGTATTTAGTATCCTACGCCTACGGCCCCTTGGAAGAGTTTTTTTGCTAATTTTTATTACTTTTGAGCTCTGATTGATTCCCAAAAAGAAATTTTTTGGTTTAGTTGGCTCGTGGATGTTAAATCAACACACTATTGAGTAAAATTTTATTAAATTTCCCGTGTTCATTATTACTTTAGTTCTTTGTTTGATTTGTTATACAGTTAATTGATTTCTCGGGTCGTTTGGATGAGTGATTGGGAGGAGAAGATTTCAAATGTCTAGAAACTGAAATAGCATGAGAATTGAGGTCCCCTTTGCTATTTGAAAAATAGATTGTTTGGTTTAAGTGATTTGAAAGATTATTGAGGGAAGAAATTTAGAAAATTAAAAACTAAAAATTAAATTCACATTACAAATGACAAAAATATCCTTCATTAAAATTGTGAATAGGGAATTAGTTTGAAGGGCAATAGTAAATTTGCCTCAAATCTCTCTCAAAACTCCCCAAAATCTCTACTTTTATTTGTGGTGATTTTAAAATCACTCTCAAATCTCTATGGGCCCACCAAAGAGATTTAAAAATCTCTCCCAATCTCCCCTACAATTTTGTAGCCCAAACAAGTGATTTATATTGAAATCTCTAGGAAAGGGATTTTGGCCCCAAATCACCCAAAATCCCCACCCCAAATCTCTAATACAAACAACCCCTCTATTTTAGTCCACTGATACCTCTTCCGATTTATTGAATGACTTAGACAGTAACCTTTCGGTCTCGTATGTGTTTTAGGATTAGGAGGAGAAGAGGATGAAGAGGAGAAGAGTGGAGGAAGTAGAAGCAAAGAGGATAGTAAAGACGATTGAAAGAAATCGTGAGGGAGATAGAGGATGAGGTGGCGAGGAGAGCTGAATGACAAAGAGGGAGGACGAGACAACGATTTAGGTAAATTTGACCGAGGGAGAATGAAAAAGAGGCATACAGGGTAGTGGTGGATCTGTGGAGTGTATGAAAGAAGGAAAAAAGGATGGCGAAGGAGGAGGATGCGAACGATCAAGGAAAAAATGTTAAAAAGAGGAGAGCTAGAGATAGAAGCGACATGAAAAAACCTCTAAAATGATAAATTGTTCAACAAATTATCTAAACCACTAGATCATACTAGATTGAATTAAATGATTTTTGGTGGAATCATACCCATCAAACACATATATTTCAATTTTCATACTTCACAAATTTCAATACTTAGAAATTTCAAAATACATAATCATGAAAAATGATAGGCAATTGGTCATATACGAACCAACATCTATTCCTTACTTCAACAAACTATTCCCTATTTCAATATAGTTGCTCCCCAAAGTCAAGTTCAAGATCTTGTTTTGTTTGACCATGTGATTGACCAGCTAGCATTAGTGATTGGACTTGGTGTGTGGTGACCCTATCATATTATGAGTAAGGAAAAATAGCACTTTGGCCCTCTACTTTTCCAACTTAACAGATAAACTCCCTATATTATAAATTGCTCTTTTTACCCCTCCTACTTCGACCACTTTGTTGTTTGGATCCTTCCGTGCCAACTTTTATCTTCATAACATTCAATCTGGACAATATGCACCCGATAGAGAGAGATATCAGAGGTAGGAGACGAAGAGTCGGTCAGGGAAGATCATGAAGAGTATGGTGAAATACGAACGGTTTTAAAATCACACATTTTGTTCGTCTGATTTTATCCTATTATTCTCACTTAGTAAGCTAATACATGACTGTTGGAGCTAACATTGTGTACCGAATGCGCATCAATTAACGTTACGAAGATGACAGTTAGAACGAGAGGACCCAAACTACAAAATGGTCGAAGTGGAAGGTAGTAAAAAGATAATTTATTGTATAAGAGACTATCTGTTAAGTTGGTAAATTAGATGGGCCAAAATGCTATTTTCCCTATGGGTAATGAAAATTCTATGTATGTTGATTTCAACAAACCGATTAACATTAACATAAACATATATATCCAGTCGAAGACTTGAGCAAATGCTGAGTCGATCGAAGAAAATTTGTAATATGACTTAGATTGGTAAAACTTTAATTAAAGCAACTAAAGAAATTTCTCAATATTCAACTTAAGAATTAGACCAAGGCACTCTCCTTGTTAAATTGATCATCACATTTACAATGAATCCACCCAGGTTTACGTAATCCAAAAGTAACTCTGATCGATTCTGTCCATTTTTTCTTTAAATTTCGACAAAATTTTCCATGTCACCCAAAATTAAAAATTAATATTTGATAAACCCAACCAATCTTGTTAATTATACTTGTAAAATGAGTTCATGAAAAGATCGCATTACACGTGACAACAAATACTTTTCATTGAACATTTTAGTCTTGCAGGCAAACCCACATTTATGTCATCGTTGTAATAGCTTCTATTTCTTTTGATCGTTCCTCATCAATCTCGAGAACTTGATATCTCTCTAATTTGTTTTCTCTCGTGGCCTAATGTATTGTGAAATTTTTCTAAAAATGTTAATAGGTAAAAGGATTTAATTTGTTCATTTGTTGATACTTACATCTACTAAATTATAATTTGAGCACATTTTTGGATGCATTTGAGCATGAAGATTCAAGCCCTAACATGAAACGTTTGTATCAAAAGCTGGTCGGCCCTATCTATTATCAACAGTTTTTTTTAACGGCGTTGCAGATTCTTCGTGACAGCCGTTATGTTTTGCATGCTCCTGCAGTTAGCTTTTTTGCATCATTTGGGCGTTTGAGCTGTTTTGGTTCATGTGTTTGTTATTTGTAGGAAAATATCACTTTGCCCCCTTCTAATTTGTTAACTTAACAGATAGTCCCCTACACTATAAATCGTACCCCTCCTACTTCAATTTCTTTGTCATTTTGGTTCTTCCGATTCAACTTTCTTCTTCTTAACTTTAGATCTGGACACACACCGACAAAGAGAGCTATCGGAGGTAGGAGATTAAAAGTTAGTTAGGGGGTAAATTAAGGAGGTATCCAGAAGAGTAGGATTTTAAAACTACACATTTTATTCATCGATTTCATCCTATCTAATTATACATACTTATATTACCAATTAAAAATTGCCTAGTAAGCTAATTTATGGCTATTGTAGCTAACGTGGTGTACTGAATGCGCATCAATTAACGTTACGAAGACGGAAGTTGGAAAGAAAGAACCCAAACGGGAAATTAGTCGAAATAGTAAAAAGAGCGATTTATAGTGTAGAGGCTATTTGTTAAGTTGGAAAAGTAGAGGGGTCAAAAGTGCTATTTTCCCTATCACATTGACCACGTTAAGCTAGTGTTGTTGATTTTCCCTTTTCTCTTTTATATTTTTTTTATATAATACTAGTTTTTTGGCCGGCCCGTTGGCCGGGATCAAGCGATTATTTTATTTTCTTCAAGTTTTATAATTGCAGTTATTTAATGTGATTTTTTTTTAGAAGTAATGTGATTGTTAATATATGTCAAATACACAAATTTTATCAAACCTTTTCGGTTATGTCAAATCTAGACACTTCTTTTTTAAAAACTCAATTTCGCCACTTTCAGTTGTTCCATTCGTGTTTTCGTCATTCGGTTAATGCATTTTGACGGAATCTAATCTCATAGTTGATGTGGACCGATGTGGCGCATGTTAATTCAGGTGGTTGTCCACGTGGAATGTCACGTCATTCACTGAATAACTCAACCCCAGGGGTAATTAAGTCCATGTGGCATTATACGTGGCCTAAAATGTGTGCCAGGGGGATGACATGGCACTCGCACTAACATATGTAACGAATTTTCATAAACGAAGCAGTCGTTAATGGTCAACTGGATAGATTTGACACAATATAGGTTTGACCTAATTCGTTTTAGTAAAAATGAAGTGGCTGGATTTGACATAAACCGAAAAGGTTTGGTTGGATTTGTGTATTTGGCCTAATAACTATGAATGATTGGAATTTTGGACATCTTCAAATTACTTGTGTCAACCTGGTTTATCACTATAGGTATGGTGATTAATAAACCATCATATTTTTACCAAGTGTACTAATTAATATCTTACAATTAAATAAATTATATGATTGAGACGTCTTTAAATTACTTCCTTCAACCGGTTTATCACTATACATATGCTGATTATTAAATCATCATATTTTTATCAATTATACTAATATCTTAAAATAAAATAAATTATATGATTGAGATATCTTTAAATTACTGTCTTCAACCCGGTTTATCACTAAAAGTATATTGATTACTAAATCACCATATTTTTATCACTTTTGCTAATACTATAAAATTAAATAAATTATTTTGATGAAAAATATTAAATAAAATAATTAAAAGTTACAAAAGATAATTAATTTTTTTAATTATATTCATAAAATAATTAAAATTTTAATTAAAATAATTAAAAGTTACAAAAGATAATTAAAGTTTTATTTATATTGATAAAATAATTAAAATTTTAAATAAAATAATAAAAATAAAAGTTTAATAAAAAATTTCATTTGAAGTGGGTATAAAGACTTTAAAAAATTATATGTGTTTTTCAATTAAAAATATGAATGATTGGAAATTATTAAAATTATTTCTTTTTTCAACCCGTTTTATCACTATAGATATTATGATTGCTAAACTACCATTTTTTATCAATCATATTAGAGAATGATATAATGTGACTTCATAGTTTGAAAAGTTACATAATTTTTTAATAAATTCTGACAGTAATATGAATGATTTAAACTTCTTCAAATTACTTTATTCAAGCCAATTTATTTTTATCAGCCCTAATATGCTATCACTTGGGCTAAAAACTATACATAATATGCTATCTATTTAAAAATTTTCAATTATTTTTTACACATGGTAAAAATATAAAATTAATATTTTATTTATTCTCATGTTAGATTGTTAAAAATCCGAATCAAATAAAATTTATAAAAAAAGTGAAAAACATACACATCTTCAAAAAGATACAAATTAATTCAAACTAATAATTTATATTTTATGTAACATGTAAAAAGTTGATGTGAATTTTGTGTTAAAAGTATAAACAAAGTTAATGATATATAAAGTTAAAATATGATATATTAAATCTAATAAACATGATTGAGAAAAAAAAATCTACTAAACATGATTTTTTGTCAATTCAATTGAAAGAGTGCTATTATGAAGAAAAAAAGTTAAGAAGTTATGGGGTTTCTCTAGAATGTTGGGTGGACGTGGGATAAAATTATTATTATTATAATAAACTAATTTTTAAAAATGAAAAGATGTGATTGGATGAAATGCTAGGATTAAGGAGAGGTTCTATTTGGGTACCTCTTTTTTAAATTCTTAATATATAGTATAGATAATATCTCCTTCATGATAATTTTTTGTTACCGTAAAAAAAGGAAATAAATAAAGAGATAAGAGTATGAAAGAATAGAGGAAATAAAATATGGTAACAGAATCATATTATCCAAACCAAATCCAAGTACCCAATAATACGCTAATGTTGTTTCCTAAATTAGTCATAATTCTTTTTGATGATTAAGAGATTTTGTTTCGTCAAATAAAGTAATAAATTTCTACATAAAACTCTATACAATGCTAAGAAGGTAAATTAAATACAATTAAATTTTTTTGTTCTCCCCTATTTTACCACTAGCAAAAACACGGATAGTTACCGAATTTACCCAATAAAATTCTCCGACATAGTTTTTCTACTCTCGAAAAATCTCGCACATCGTGCCCGCCAAATATAACTACAAACATTGAATAATAACATTCTTATACACAATATTTTTTTTTTGGTAGAAAAACGGGTGACAAGCACCCTTACTCATTACGAAGAATCAAACGAGGGGACGAGGCCCCAATAAAATCATTCCAGATCTCTCTATCAATAGTAGAGGGATACATACAATTTTCAGAAACACCGAACTCAAGGTTGTGACCATGGTGGGCTAGCAAGTCGGCCACCTTATTCGCTTCCCGATAAACATGGGATATACGAACCTCCCAATTTTTGCTCATCCTTTCATGTATGCTCCGGACCGTTTGGCAGTGCCGGAAGTCCTCGTCGATGTTGCTGCTGCAGATTGTGTTGACTGCCGATTTCGAATCCAATTAAAGATGAGCTTTTCTAAATCCCAACTCCCACGCAATTTAAGTCCAATATCAGCAGCTTTGAGCTCCGCAGCATGATGGAACAAACTCCGAGATTGGCCGCAAACACAGCAATTTTACGTCCCTGCCAATCCCGGATAATACCACCTGCCGCGACTTGTTTACTCGGGTGGAGGACGGAACCATCGATATTGATGGTGATGAAACCCTCAGGTGCCGGGTTCCATTGAATCAGTGCTTCTTCCCGTTGCAGAACTGGCTTGAACAAAACCTGCGAGTCGGCTTTCATTGTCTCTCGAACCCCGGCGATCCAATGAAGGACTCGTAGGCGGAGCTGATCGCTTGTCGCATGTTTTTGTTCAAACACAGCCTCATTACGGGTTTTCCACAAAAGCCAAATGGTGATGCCGAAAGGCATGCTAAGCTCCTCATTTTGAAGACCACAACACAACCAATCTTGAAAATTCAGCAAGAAGAAATCATTGGTCACCAGCTGGGAAAAAGTGAAGTCCAGACTTCCTTTGCCAACTTACAGTCACGACAAACATGCATTAAGTCCTCCTTTTCATTCGGGCATCTGTAACACGTGCTATCTTGTGCAATGTGACGACGGCAACGCTCAGCGTTAGTCAGCACTCTCTCGTGGGCAACAAGCCATAGAAAATGTCGAACACGGCTAGGGCCTTCCCACTTCCAAATGGTCCTCCAAACGCTATCTGCACTCACATTAGAGCACATGTCCAAAATTTCATAGGCCGACTTAATTGAGAATTTACCTTTGGGATCGGGACCCCAAATGAGCTCATCATCGTGGTCGTCCCTCATCGGCGGCTCCATACCCGCCACCAGATTGATGATCTCGGCGGGAAGGCTATTCCTGAGGAATTGCCAGTCCCAACCATTATCCTGGTTAGTCGCTTCCGCTACCGTGCGTCTCTTCTCCTCCTCAGACAGTTGGATAGTAGCATGGTCGGCAAGCACCACATCGACGTCAACCCACCTAGAAAGCCAGAAGAGAGTATCCCTGCCGTTCCGGATGCTCTGCTGGCTAGCACCAACCATAGTGTGCCACACGCTCCTGATTCCTCTCCAAAGAGCAGAGCCGCCGCTCTTCCTGCGAAGGACGGGGCCAGCATCAGTTTCCTTGAGGTATTTGGAGGTCACCACGCGCACCCAGAGCCTATTAGGATCCTTGACAATCGCCCATCCAAGCTTCATGAGGTACGCCAAGTTAAGCTCCCTCCTTTCCTAAGGCCGAGACCACCTTGCGCCTTTGATCTGCAAACACAATCCCAAGAAATTAAATTAGTTTTCCTTTTCTCAGGAGTGCCGCCCCAAACAAAATCCCGAATCATTCTATCAATACGATTAGTGGTAGTAACAGGAAGAACCGACGACTGCATAGCATAAGTAGGGATAGAGCTTAAAACAGACGTCGCAAGAGTAACCCGCCCTGCCAGAGAGAGCGAGTTACGCTTCCAACCATCAAGCTTCCTGCTCATCCGCTCAAGAATATAATTATAGGTATCCTTAGTGATGCGACTATGAAGAGCCGGCACCCCTAGGTACATCCCCAAATCCCTAGTCTCGGAAAACTCGAGCGAGCTGCAAATAAGACGGCGGGAACCAGCACCAGTGTTCTTAGAGAAAAAGATGCGGGACTTATCCTTACTAATGATCTGACCCGAGGCACCACAGAAGGCTTTAAGGCACTTATTAATGGTACGGCTCTGGCCAGGCTCAGCCTCCCCGAAAAGGATAAGATCATCGGCGAAAAAGATATGGGAAAGATCCGGACCCATCTCTAGATAGGCGGATCGGCTTCCACTCTTTCCGGCCGATCGCATTAACAATCAAAATGCTGAGACGCTCAATGCATAAAGTAAAAAGGAAGGGAGAGAGGGGACATCCCTGACGAAGCCCTCGGCGGGCTTGAAGCTAGGCGTGAGGCTTCCATTCCACAGCACTTGAGTAGACACCGTGGAAATACAAGCCATGATCAGGTTGACCAGGTCATCGGGGATGTTGGCCAGTCGAAGCGTCTCCTCCACAAAGCTCCACTCGAGTCGATCATAAGCTTTGGCGAGATCAATTTTGATGGCCATCATTCCCTTCTTCCCCGATTTAAACCTCATGGAGTGGAGGACCTCTTGCAGAATAATGATATTGTCAATGATCTGTCGCCCTGGGACAAAGCTTGTCTGAGCCTCCCCCAAGCTTGATCATGTGAGGTTTCAGGCGGTCCGCAATGCACTTAGTGATGGCTTTATACACCACGTTACATAAGCTGATCGGCCTAAATTGAGAGATAGACTCCGGCTTTGTCTGTTTTGGGATTAAGACGATGATCGTCTCGTTAACCTGTTCAACCGTCTCGGGAAACCTGAAACAGTTACTGACAAAATTCATGACATCACTACCCACAACATTCCAGCATTTTTGGAAAAAAATAGGATGAAAGCCGTCCTTCCCTGGAGATTTGAGGCTTCCCATAGACTTGATCGCCCCAAGGATTTCAGCCTCCGAAATGGTCAACCCGAGCTGCCGACTGACGTCTTCAGGGATAGGATGAGCAAAGCCCGCCCGATCACCGTCAAGAGCAGTGACAAAGCCTGCGGTAAAGAGCTCCTGAAAATGATGAATCGCCAAGGCTTGGAGCTCGTGGTCATCAAAAGACCAGGTTCCGTCCCCTCGCTTGAGCCCTTTGATAGCGTTGAAATTACGACGCTTCATAGTCGAGATATGGAAGAACTTCGTGTTGCGGTCCCCGTCTCTAAGCCATTGGATTCTGGACTTCTGAAGCCAGAGCATATTTTCCTGCCAGAGGGTCCTTTCAAGCTCCGCCCGAACAGCCTCCTCGTCCCTAGCTTGCTCCTCCGACCACGAGTGCTGGTTACGGTTCTCGAACCACTTGAGTCTGCCCTCCAAATACCTTTTCCATTTGAATATGTGTCCGAACACCTCCTTATTCCACGTCTTGCAGTTAGTTTCAAAATCCTGCAAAGCAACACAAACATTCCTTCCCCGCTTCCAGGAAAGATCAAGAAAAGGGAGGAACTCCTCATGGCCAAGCCAAGCGGCATTAAACCGGAAAGGGCGAGGCCTGCGATCATACCTGTCCGAGTGGAGCGTGCGGACGAGAATGGGACAATGATCCGATTTAAGCCTTTCAAGATGGAAGGTGGTCGCCTTTGGGAAGAGGGTTATCCAATCCGCGTTGCACATGCTCCTGTCTAATCTCTCCCTCAGATTCTTCCGGAACCAAGTAAACTTTGGTCCTGAGAACCCCATATCGAGAAGGCCACATTCAGAGATACATCTCTGAAGTCCTGCGCTTGAACTTTGTTGATCCCAGCTCCCCCATCTTCTCTGTGGAATCCACCAAAGCATTAAAATCCCGAGAGTCATCCGGGAAGAGAGGAAGAGCGAGCAAGCTGGCCGAGACTCTGCCAAAGGCCCCGACGAACTGCCAGGTTAGGCGAAGCATAAACAAAGGTGAGCTCACAAGCCTGCCCCGGATCCCACTCAACCTTCGCATGGACGAATTGATGAGACGAACAAAGGACACGGAGAGTGAAGTCAGTCTCATTCCAAAGAACCCAAATGCCCCGCTAAAACCTTGAGCCTCCACGACGAACGAGTTATGAAACCCGAGCTTGTCACGGACAGCTTGACCCTTCGCGCCGCTAATGCGAGGTTCAAGGATCGCGACGATCTTAGGCTTATGATTCTGCACATAAAAATTCAGAGCATTAAGAAAGGATTTGGAGCCTGCGCCCCGACAATTCCAAATAAACACACTATCCATGGAGAAAACAGAAAAGGAACGAGCTCACCCGAGGGATTATTCGGGATTTGGGGTGTTCAGGTACCATCCCCCGTCCAGGACGGCGCGACTAGCTTGATCCGGCTCAGCCTCGGTCTCGAGGATAATATCTGACGTCTCCGTACCCTTCCCGTCCGCACCCAAAACATCCCTTTGTTCAGCAGTAGACACCCCAACCATCTCGAAAATTCTCTTTTTCGTATCCTCCTTATTAATACCTGTGGTAGCCTTCCTCTCCGACAACTCTTTTGCTTTAAGCTTAGACGAAATTTTCCTCTCTGTAGGATTATGGCGTCTAACTCTGCTAACCATTGATGTAGGCGGATGAACAGAGGAGTCACTTTGGATAAGCTGGACAGAACCAATCCTTCAAACGGGGAAGGAGTTGTTTGGGGAATCGGCCCACCTGACTGTGATGGTTCAACAATAGCCATGGGACAGGCCTGACTCTTTTGCTTCCTTTTGGGCTTCGTTTGAACAGATATTTTAATTCGGCCCACATCAGATTTATGGAATGGGGTAGCATCACCTTTAGTTCCGGAGGTGGAGCCCAACTCCTTAGGGTTGTCCACACCTGGCGTCATCTTCAAAGTGGCAGCAGGTTCTTCTTTCCTCTTTTGTTGCTTAGAAGATCCCTTTGCTATCTTCTCCTTATCGGCAGATCCCTCATCAGTGCGTTTAACAACAGGTCCCTTTCCTTTTCCGCCTCTCAGATTTTCTCCTTGATCAACGCCTTGAGCTACGCTTCCTCTCCCAATAACTTTCCCAATTTGGTTTGAAGGGAGATCATCCTTTCCCAAAATTACTTTATCCTTGATTGATGTCGTTTCCTTTTTTGCTCTGCGTGATTTCCGTTCAACCAGCATCCAAGGGCCGTATGTTCCCGGCGCTGGCGATTGCTCCGACATCGGAACAGCTCCGATCGCCGCCATTCCCTCATCCTTGGACTCTGCCGTCTTATCTCGAGCCCTAACCGCCGAGGGACAGTTTTGGACTTCATGTCCCACCATACCGCAATCGAAGCAGAGAAGAGGAACATTCTCGTACTCCACCATTTGGATCGAACCATCAAGTTCCACGACCGGGGCTAGCGGTACAGTAAGATCAATCTCAACTGCGATCCTGGCAAATTTCCCTCTTTCAGCTCTTTGGGTATTAAAGTCAAGTTTGATAGTTTTCCCAAGGAGGTTTCCGAGGGAAGACAAAACCTGCGGATGGTAGTAGTGGATAGGGAGATGGGGGAAGCGAACCCACACGACCATCTTCTTCGGAAGCTCGTCTGAAACCCGGAAAGAATGATTCCATTGATGGACAATGAGATATCGGTCGAGAAGCATCCATGGACCCCCGGTAAGAGCTTTAAAGTAATCTTGCTCGTTAGCAAACTTCACCAGGAAACAATTCCGATCCAGATCAACGATATGCATATTGCCAAGCGGTTTCCACATGGCGTGAAGGCGGTGGCAGAGGAATGAATACCCGATGTTCTTGCCCAAGAGACGGACAATCACCGTATTAGACCAAGGCTTGCACAGTTTATCTTTAAATTCTTCGCTCAGATTCAGAGCCTGATGCCGTTACGAACAAGATGAGTAATATCCTTCTCGCCCACTGGAATCCATTGCTGAATAACATTGGATGAGGTGGTCTGACTTGAAGAGCATTCCTGTATGATCGTCCTTGTGAGTTACCTGCCGCATCTGGGTCAGCTTTGTTGCCATGTCGAATCACGGAACCCGGCGAGACGAAAGACAGGGGCTCTCCCGATCCTTCAGGCGGTCTATCACTCGGCCTAACTGGTGACGACGACCCGACGACGGGAAACGATGAAGACAGAGCACTCATTCTAAAGCCCCAATCCAATGTCCGTCACTGAGTGAAGCCCGAAAAGATTGGCGTTAAGAAAACGCGTTTGATGATCAACGATCTGCTCTGCTTATACACAATATTGAGAGTAGTGGAAAACTAAACAATGTGATTCTGTTCAATGTAACTGAAAATCTAATATAATTAGCTATATTAATGTCAAAATGTATTTAAATTAAATATAGATTAAATGAACCTATCAATTTTGTATTATTTTTGGATAATGATTGTAATTCAATTTTATCATATTATTAAAATCAATAGTGAAACATGTTCATCCAATCCAATTCATTTTTTACCAACCTTGGTTTTTACTTTCTTTTTTTATAGTTAAAGATTTTGGATTAGATTTCCATTTTTTACCCTCTACAATATCTCATATTTTTAAACACTTACCATAAACAAAAAAAAAAATTTCTTAATCAAGATTAAAAATCGGATAAGTATCATTTAATAAATTACAACGGGGACGGATTAGATGGAGTGATAAAAAGGTAACAAAAAGCCAACAGATTTCCTCTTCCTCTTCCTATAAATACGATTACTACTGCAGAAGAAACAATCAAACTGAGATCTCAGGAGAAAACATGGCTGCGTTTTATGCCTACATTTTCACCCACTGTTTCAAGCTCTTTTCCTCAGTGTCGTATGTCTTCCGTTCGGTCCTCGTTTTTCACTGAAAGCGGTTTAAACTTCTCTTCGACTGCCGCCGCCGCCGCCGCTGCCACGTCGTCGTTTAATCGCAGCATTTTTCCACCGGGTTTTGTATTCGGAACAGCGTCCTCTGCTTACCAGGTTTACCGTCGCTCGTTGACTAACTTCCGTTGACTGTTTTATATTCAAGATTCGAATCTTTGTTGTCGTCTGAAATGTTTGGTTGGTTAATTTGGCAGTATGAAGGTGCGGCGGCGGAAGGTGGAAGAGGACCTAGCATTTGGGATACTTTCGTTAAGATTCCGGGAAAGATTGTTGGCGGTGCCACTGGGGATGTCGCTGTTGATGAATATCACCGTTACAAGGTATTATTATAAATAATACACTTTTTAGTACCTGTACTATGCAAATTTAACAATTATGACCTTGTACTAATTTTCAATTGAGTTAAGCTCGTCTATTTTAACACTTTTAACAAATGAGTCCTTTCGTTAATTTTTTCATCTATTCCTTGTCTATTCTGCTGAATGTATATGTTGCATCAGACTATTTGTCCATATGGCCTATGAAGTGAACCTAAAGCTTAAAAAATAAAATCCTGATTTCCCCTGTTCCTTCTTTTTCTTTCCGACCACACACTTTTGCAAAAAATTATTCTCTAATTATCAATGTGTACAAAATAGATGATTGAATATGCGCAATCAACAGATTAACGAAGAATGAATGAAATAGTTAAAATAGAGGGGTTTAATTCGGTTGAGGAATAGTAGAGGTGTAGGGTGAAAATGTGATTTTGTTAATTTTATTCGAAAAATTTTTATTCTATTTTGCCTATTAATTATGAACGTTTTATGGATCTAATATATAGTGAAATTCGTGTTTTTTTTGCAGGAGGATGTTAAAATTATGAAAGAAATGGGTTTAGATGCTTTTAGATTCTCAATATCTTGGTCTAGAATATTACCTAGTAAGCACATTTCAAAAATTACTTTATTTATGGTCTTATTTTCATGAATTAATTGCTAATTTAATGTGATGATATTCTATGATCATAGATGGGAAAGTTAGCGGAGGTGTGAACAAAGAAGGAGTCACCTATTACAACAACTTTATCAATGAGCTTCTTGCTAATGGTAATCTATTAAGTATATTAATTATGTTTAACTTCTTAATCTATTTTTTTCCCCGACTAATTCCAAATGATTATTCTGTAGGTATTAGGCCGTTTGTGACACTTTTCCATTGGGACCTTCCTCAACCATTGGAAGACCAATATGGTGGTTTTCTTAGTTCTAAAGTAGCAGATGATTTTGGTGCTTACGCTGACATTTGCTTCAAACATTCGGAGACCGAGTTAAGCATTGGATTACATTGAACGAACCCCCTTTGGGTTCAGCTACTATGGCTATATAAACGGCCAATTTGCGCCTGGTCGCTGCTCAAAATTTATCAATAGTAACTGCTCGACAGGTAACTCTAAAACAGAGCCATATTTGACCACACATAACCACTTCTTGCTCATGCCACTGCAGTAAAGGTGTATAGAGAGAAGTATCAGGTAATTTACTACTTATACAGTTACATCTACAATCAAATCGATTCTTAGAAATGACAAGATGAGATAAACTGATTGCACACTCTTGATACAGGCAAAGCAAAAGGGCATTATCGGGATCACATTGGTGTCGTCTTGGTTCGTCCGTACTCTAAGTCCAAACACGATATTAAGGCTCGAAGACGTGCTATTGACTTTTCTCTCGGGTGGTTTATGGACCCATTGACTTTCGGCAAATACCCAAAGTCAATGAGAGCACTCGTGGGAAACGATTACCCAAGTTTTCAAAGGAGGAAGCAAAGCTAGTCAAAGGTTCATTTGATTTCCTAGGATTGAACTATTACACTGCCAACTATGCAGCCAACATTCCAGCCGACCAATTCTCCAAATGCCACCTATTTGACTGATTCAAGAGCCAGGCTTACCAGTAAGCACAATTAACTTCATCAATTAACTATGATTATTTACTAATTAACAGCATTTTAACCTAACTATTTTTTTTTTTTATTTTGAATGTGATTAAGCCGAGAGGAATGGGCAAAACATTGGTCGAAAGGCGGCATCCACGTGGCTGTATATTTACCAAAGGGAATCCGAGAACTTGTGCTGTACACAAAGAGGAAGTACAATAACCCACTCATTTACATCACTGAAAATGGTACGTGATAATTACTTCGCGTCAGTATACGTGTCATCAAAAGTTGTGTTTCGATATTTTGAAATTACTAATTTGTTTTATGATAATCGATAATTAGGTGTTGACGAGGTGAATAACGAGGATTAGGCCTGGATCATGCTCTTGCCGATGAAAACTAGGATTAATTTCTACCATCAACATCTTGAGAACCTGAATTTTGCGATCAAGTGAGTTTGGATAACAAATGCTTCAATTTTTCGATCTTCTAAGAGTAATTACCTAGCTATAGATCATATATACTTTGTTTTGTAATGTTTTTGAGGTTTTGTTTTTTCACAGGAAAGGAGCAAACGTGAAAGGATACTTTGCGTGGGTCGTTGCTTGACAATTTCGAGTGGAATTCAGGGTATTCGGTTCGATTTGGGATCTTTTACGTGGACTACAAGAACGGGTTGAAAAGATATCCTAAACATTCAGCTCATTGGTTCCGCAGCTTTCTTAAGAAAGAATGATAGATTGGGCCGGGCCAAGATTCAACCGTAGAAAAAGAATAGCTAGCTAGAAACAGAATAGCTAGCTAGACACAGCTAGTAGGAAATTCACTGGGTGAAGAATGATTATTGTCTGTTTGAAAATTCTGTGGTATTTTACTCATGGTGAATAAGTTTGTTAGTCTATTAATAAAAAAAATTTGTGTTATATTATCTTGTCTAATATGATGTAAAGTTTGGTAAATTGACCTTAACTTCAAATCCGAACTGAGGTCAGCTCCTCTTAAACCAATGATATCCAATCGACAGTCTGGTAAATTACCTTTTTCTAATAAGATGATGAATCCAACTAAGACGAGCAATTACCTCGTGTATCAATTGTGATGAATAAGAAGTAGCAAACTCCCTTCTTTCTCTGCTCTCATTCTTTGTGTTGTTCTAAACCATCTTTATAGTTCTCCATCACTTTTAAACCTCTTTTCTCCTTGTGTTTCTTCCCACTTTTTTCTACTCTCATTCTTTGTGTGGTTCATATAACCATCTTTGTAGTTGTTCATCTCTTTTTTAATAACCATATTTCCCCTTCCTCTCCCTATAAATACGAGTACGTTGAAGAAGCGAAAACAATCAAAGTGACAGAAAATATGGCTGCGTTTTTGCCGACGTTTTTCACTCGTTGTTTAAAGCTCTTCTTGCTGGTTGTGGTTTGTGTTCCATTCAGCACCTCATTTTCGGTCGGAAGCGGTTTTAAAATTTCTCTTCGGTTACCACCACCACCACCACTTCGTCGTTTAATCGCAGTACTTTCCCGTCGGGATTTATCTTCGGGACGGCTTCGTCTGCTTACCAGGTAACCCATCACTAGTCTCATTATCAAAATTTAGATTAACTTATTAAGAAAATAGACTTAAGGGGTGGTTTTGGTTGATGAAATTGGATTTCCATTTCTGCCGCACTTAGTATTATAGTGGCAATTATTTGGATCAATTCCTAGTGGGCCCGGAGAACTGAAATTTAATTCATAGTGGGTTGGTAATTAGAACCAATTTCATCAACCAAACCATCCCTTAATTAGGTGATTTGAATATTTGGTTAAAATGAGTGTTTGTGGTGTGGTAGTATGAAGGCGCGGCGAAAGAAGGGGGCAGAGGACCTAGCATTTGGGATACTTTCGCTTCATCAAAGGTAATCTATTGCTCTCTTGACGCTAATTATTTTATTAAGTTATGCATATAAAGTTCACACAAATCTGCAAAAAATGGAACAAAATCAAATCTATCCACAATTATTATTATTTTGAAAAGACTTTAAACTGATGTAACAATATTTTTTGTATGATACCTCATTAAAAAGCAGGGGCATCCAATCATTTTTGGAGGCCTTGTTTTAAAAGTTAGATGTGGCAAAAAAAAAATTATAACCAATATTTTTTAAAAACATAATAAAAATATAAATTATTAGACAAAAAAATTATAAATTATAAATTTTTGGAACAAAAATGTCTTGAGTCCTTAATCTTCATATCTTCAAAAAATTATTCTCAATCACCATTATTTTTTTTTTGGGAGCACTCTCACGGAAGAAAAGGGCCAAGAACGCTAGACTAAAGGAGAAAAAGGGGGAAGGAAGGGGTGGGTGGGTTGGGTGGGGGGTGGGGGATTTTTAAAATGCGTTGGAAATGAATCATAAAAAAAGGAGGGGAGAGTTGTAAAAAAAATGGGAGCAACAAAACCCCTCCGAAACAAAGCAACTCCAGTCCACCACCACAAACAAATCCTTAAACACCTCAAACCAAATTGTTACCAAAAAATCGGAAAAAAAAACCGGTCAGACAGGCCAATCAAAAGAGGCAGAAAACTCAAACCGAAAAAAACGAGATGAATTTGCCCATCTCCGAACTGATTCACATATCCGGCAGACGCCGGCACCGGCCAGAACAGCCGG
>JAVBHU010000538.1:0-19787 GCA_034768395.1 Linum lewisii | reverse complement strand
AAAAACGTCTTAGGGTTTGAGGGTTCGTGGAAATGTGTTTGGGGTTCAAGAGATATGAGATATTTTTTCAAAATGGCCAAAACAAGAGTATTATAGTGCAGGGGACAGTGCAACGCCGTGCACCCCGCACGGCGTGCACCCCTCACGGCGTGCACATCTGCACGGCGGCACCCCTGCACTCTGCAGAAAACCCGATCTTGCAAGGCTCAAATCTCCCTCGTCCGGCCTCCAAATGACCTCCCGTTTGCTCTATGCGCTCCTTGTCATCCGTACTTGAAGCCATTACCTGAAAATGCACAGAGGCAACTCAATAGCCCCGAATTTGGCTCCAAAGTGGCAACCGGACAACAAAAATGACACTTTGCACAAAATCTCAAATAACGCATAAAAGTCATGTCATTTCACGAATAAACACGGGCATACATAGGTCATTCATAAGCTTAAAATGCACTAATTAGAGTCACATCAACTAGTGTTGGTAAAATTATTTTGAGCTAAGTGTTATTGTTCTATATTCAATACTCGAACATTGTTTCATAAATATTTGGATTTGGATGCAGATAGGCTCCTCGTTCAGGTCCTTGGATGGTAGAGCTCATCGATCCAGCAGGAGTTAGGACTCAGGAGCCTATGGCTAGTAGCCAGATTTTGAGCCTTCGTGATGGCAAGAAAGGTCATCATGCCTTGGGGGCCTCTAGGGCCTACGGTTGTGGGCCCCAACGCTCTGTTGGGCCAGTTCACGAGTTTGCTGGGTAATGACCAGAACCTCATCCACTACAGTATGAGGAGTGGCCCAACGTGACGGAGGGAGAGAAGAATGATTTGAAGGCTACTGTGTTTGAAGTATTAAAATATGAAATTCATTCCTGTGTTATATAAATTTAATATAAAATACTAATTGCAATCATTGAGTTTGATGCAGCGTTGTATCGTGATTGAGCCACCAGAGTTGACAGACGCTGCGACTAAGTACATCATGGAGGATATTGGCAAGAAGTGGAAGGACTGCAAAAACCCGCCTTTGGAGAAGTTATGTGGTTAACACATACAAGAATAAATTGAAGAAAGGAAGCTGAAGAAGCGGGCCAGGACTTCGACTGGATGAGTTTGTGGAGACCCTAGGGCGTGGGCAATAGAACACAAGCCGGGCAGGATCTCTCCGCCTATGTGGGCACAGTTTGTGGATATCAGGTTGAGACCCGATAATGTGGTAAGTCGATTACAAATTAAGCATTATGTAAATTTAATAATAAGTACTAATTTGCAATCATTGAATTAAATGAATAACATTTTGTAGACGAGATCTCGCAAGAATTCAGTCGCCCGGAGGACTTCCACCTCACCCCACACTGGAGGGTCAAAGAAGTTGCGAGTTAGAGGAATGGAGTTGGTAATAATCCAGTTCAACTTTCCAATAATTTTTTGTGTATTAGGATGTTTTAGAAAGTGTATTCATATTGTTTATTTCGTACACTTGTAGGTAGCTGAAAGGGGAGGAAATGCGCCCAGTAGAGGTGAGTTGTATGCTATCACTCACACAAAGAAGGATCAGACTTACACTGATCCTAATGTGGTAAGTACTTGATCACCTATTCCAATCTAACAAATAATCTCCAATAGTGTCTATTTTATTAACTTTGGTTTGTGAAACCCATTTGTGTCATCAATGTGCAGCCTCGGATTCTGGAGCTGATGCAGGATCCCACAGTCCCGACATTTCCTTCTGCGAACGATGCACTCGGACTTGTCTATCCGAAGGAGCACAGTGGTAGAGTTCGCGGTATGGGAACTGACGTGACCCCCTCCCAGGTAATGTAATGTAGTATATGATATATGGTGTCTTTGTCTATTCTAATTAGTCAAAATTCTAATTAGTCCAAATTTCTAATTATTTTGTTGTCTTTGTCTATCAGGTTAATATGAGTAGGAGACGTGGTGGAGCAGACGGTGGATTGAGTCAGGGTAGTAGTTCAGCTACTACCACTCACGTCTCGGCCATTTTCCCGCCGACGATCGAGTGAGGGTGGAGGCAGAGGTCCAGGCTTGAGCCATCTGGAGGAGGAGGTTCAGCGCTTGAGCCATCTGGAGGAGGAGGTTTTAGCGGCTCAGCCAGTTGGTGGGTTTCATCTTCTAAGGGAAAAGGGAGTATGCCCCCCTCAGACATGGACTCGTACGATGACGAGGACGATGAGTAGGTAGCATGTGTATTTAGATGTTTTAGGGGGATGTTTAAGGTGCAAAGTGTTAGAACAATCTTCTTAAGAAGTCTATAGCAGATTGGGGGATAGCTGCTGCCACATTTAGTTTTTCACACAAATCTGACCTTCCACGTCACCTGGATTAAACACTGCCGTTTTATTTTAGTGATCAAATGCCTTATTGTTTTGGTGAAGGAATGCCTTCTTCTTTGATCTTTTCTTTCTAATTTTACCCCTGAGCTTCTTTTCGATTTCTAATTTGGATACCTCCTGTTAGTTTCTCTCTGTCTTCTTCTTCTTGACAAAATCTTACCAAGGCATTGATTTGAACCTCGGGAGAAACCCAAGTCGGGGAAAAAACCGCCCACATGAACCTGATGGAAACTCTCACGAGCTTCTTCTAAGCTTCCTGATTCGAAATTGAACAACCCCAAATACCCTTCTCTCTCCACTTCATCTTCTAAGCTTCCTGATTCTTCAAGCCTTCTCTTTCTTATGTTCACTTCCTCTGTTTAGTGACTGAATCTCTCCGTTTGTGCTTATAGAATCGGCTGCCATTGCTACTTCTCCAACCCCAACCCACCACCTACCTCCGTTGTCCTCTTCCGTAGGTCGGTCTCTGAAGCACAATCTCTCATTCTTTTACTCTTTACTGAAATCTCAAGTCGATAGTGGAAATCTAAGCTCAAAGTTAGTTTTTTTTCGCGTCAACTGCTGCAATCGAATTGGTATATAATGATCTCACTTTCTTGCTGCTTCTGAAATTATGTGCTTCTTTAGGTTAATCCTCTTCAAATCGGTTGGCCGCTAAGATTGGGGCCTCTCAAATCCAGACCTATTTGATCAAATTTGGTATTGATTGCATCGGGAGTTAAGATATTCTCAGTTCTCTTCCTTCAGTTCAATCAGTTTCAGAGTTGGTCTGCAAAAAAGTTAATGTTTCTTGCTGGTGCTGATATTAATCGCGTTCCTGTTGATTTGAGCTACAGTTCAAGTTGAAAGAGATTCATAATTTTTTTCCCGATGTAGAGATCGATGGCAAGCCTACTGGTAATTTCCTAACTGAATCTCTGATTGTCACCGTGTTGTGTTGTGTGGATGATGTATTGACATGAGCTGAAGCTGAGGGATATTGCTCCGACATCTTATTAGGATTTAGGTTTTGTTCTGCAAAAATATGTCGTTCTTTTCTTAGGATACCATGTGGTTCAATTGTTCATGTGTTCATCATCCATTTCATTTCATACTGAACTGAGAAGACCCTTTGATCGCTTGCATCAGGTCGTATTACCATGGGTTTCTTTGGCAAGGCAGTTACTAAGACAGCAGGTACTCCACTGTGTATGCTTGAAGCCTGTTTTCTTCTTTTCCTTCCCTTTACAATTGGTTTAGGATGTAACTGTTGCTAAACCTGTCATTGTTTCTATCTACAGAGAATTTTAGAGCATTGTGCACTGGTTTGTTGTTAACCTTTATTCCTATAGTTCGGAGCCAGTGCAAGTGAGCTCTGTGCCGCATTTTTTGTTAACCAACATTGCAGAGTTGTTAGTACTCATAGAAGTCTAGGTAAGGCTATTAAGATAATTTTACCATGTCGTTTGGCTGATTATGCATCAGGATGCCTCATTTTTTTTCAATTTCTCCCTCCATATTTTCATGTTCCATTCTCTCTTATATGATTTGATTCTTCAACCGGTGGAAATGTTATCTATATGTAGAATATCGATCCACATGTAGAGAAATAGTTTGAATTAAAGCTCTTGGGATGTTAATGTATAAGTTTGGTATTGTGATGCTCCTCTTCACATATTGCGGGCACGTTGTGGATATGATTTGTGGAGTGTGTTGTGTTTTGTGACCATTAGTTTTTCTGTTTCAGTCGTCAAAGTAGTTGCTCCCAGTGATAAAGAAACTGTTATTGTTGGAGTTACCACTAGAGTGGGGTTGCGTGGCAAACTAAATAAGGTTGTTTTAGCTTACAGTGGTGGGTTAGACACATCAGTCATTGTGCTGTGGTTAAGGTACATCTCTTCTTAATTAATGTTAGATTTTTTCTGTGTGCTGTGATTGTCGTTCAATTTGGTGGATTCAGAAACAATATTTGACTTTGGACTAGAATATTAGGTGTGTACGTTGGGAACTTCTTAGTTTTTGGGAGACCCTTATTTGAATATGGTCTTTGTGATGTGGAGTAAGTTTGGTGTTTTACATGGTAGATAGTACTTGCCCCCATTGTGGTAGATCATCAACGTTAAATCATCAGCAGAACCTGTATTATTTCCTTGATAAATAAGGTCCCATATTTCAACAATCATGTTTTACGCAATGATTGGGGTTTCCATTTGGTGGAGAGTTAGCCCATTTTTTATGCACAATTCAACAGTACACATCATAACATATATGTATGTATTATGTAATCTCTGAAGGCTGAAGATGCTTCAGTAACGGGCTGAGTTAGATGGGTGATGGCTGATGAGAGAGGACCATTTCCATATCCATATTAATGTATATTAAATTAATGATTACTAGCTTGGAGATGTTGCTGGAGAATGATTTTGAATTGGGATTTTAGAGAATGTGAGGAATTGCTAACAGAGGACTGATGTTCGCACGATGTTGGAGAATCGTGTTCTTCACAATGGATCTTCTTCTTCTGGGTTCCTAGAATGCTTCCGTGATTGAGGATTAGTTTATGTTCATTGCTTTCCCGAAATTCAACTTGATTTGTTGTGTTTCACTGCAGTAAGCAAATCTTTCATGGTGATGTTACAGCTTCCAGAGCCAGAGATGGGACTCCATTGCTAATCACCGAGTAGCAGCCACAATAGTGGCATATTTGCTTATTGCAGAGAGGTTGATTTTATAATGTAGAATCAGAGGGTTAGGTGTATTGTATTACATAAGCTAGGAGGAAGGAAGAGTGGAGAAGAGTAAATAGGTGAGGACATTTGGGCTCCAGGTCGTTTGGGTTATGGTCTTTCACAAATTCATACCAGTGATGACATCAATAATAATAATAAATGCAATTTGGAGGTAATGTTTGTGTTCACAGGTCTGCTTAAGTATTTGTTCTCTTTGGTGTGCATTTTGATTTTCCCTCCCTCCTGAAATTGTTTAGTGACTGTATCGGGTGGGATACCCTCGCGTGATTTATTCGGAATATAATCAAATGATCCACTCCAAACAATACCGGTACAATTAATCATGAACATTAATAGGATTAATTAATGCTACCAACTAAATGCCCTACTAATACCCTTATCACATTGTAATTAATTATCATTGCAACAAAATAACCGCTCAAATGAGCAATGTATATCCTTTATCACCAACGTTATAATATTACCCAATTAATAAAATGAAATAAAGAATTAATAATATACCAAAGTTAAAAATTAATTAAAACCGTGATTAAATCATTACTAACTAAATAAATTGACAATACATATGACATATAAAGAAACCAAAGAACACACCCCTCATAGAATAGTACGTACAAAAACTATTCCACCCATTTACTTCCACCATAGTTTCCCTAATGAACTAAGTGCTCTAAACATGTCAGGCACTTGATCAATGTTTAGGTGTATCAAAATGTTTACATTTTGTGTTTTTTGTCTTCAAATTAAATATTATATCTATTATGGTAATAATTGTGAATTGACAGGAATGATACAATATGCACTTTTAAATTTAATATTTCATCTATTATGCAAATAATTGAAACCGATGGTATGAATACAATATAAACTCTGTTATACAAACGACTATTTGGGTGATTATTATCCAACCCCACCTACAAGGCTACAACGAATAATATCGGATATCAACAATTCACTTCAGAACTAAAACGTTGAATCCAACTTTAAATACAAATATACCTTAACCAAATAACTAAGTTGTTCTTCAACTCCACAGTACCACCCACTATTCATACATTTAGATTTATGCTATCATTAAAATGGTCTATGGAAATTTGTTCCCATTCATTATTTTTCCCTTTTAAATTTGTCCTATCACAAATTAATCAATTTGATGACCTAGAATCCAAAGTTGGCCACATACGCCACCTCTCATTAAAAAAAAATATTCTGAAATAGCACTCCACGGTAATGGAACAATCAATTACAATTCACTAACAATCAAACCGCCCATTAGGGCGGGTAACAAAAACTAGTGTTTTAGTAGAATGTTTTAGGAGGATGTTTTCGACATTTATAATACAGTATGTTTATTGATTGGAAAAGTGGAATTGATGTATGCAGGATGTTTATTTATTGTTTAAGGTGCGTGTGAAAATGGAATTGATGTATGCAGGAAAAATTTATGTAGGTATTGGCACTAGAAGAGTATGAGAAAATGAAAAAATCAAGCAGAATTCTGCCCACTGGAACCTGTAATAGCGTCGGTGGACCTATAATAGCGTCGGCAAACCGACGCTAAATTATAATGCAGGTCAACGCGTGGTTGACCAGACACCCGTTTTAGCGTCGTTAATCAATTTTAGCGTCGGTTACACTAATGACCGACGTATTGTCTAACCACTGAGTCGGTTGGTGGTTCGACCGATACACTATAGCGTCGGTTGGCACGCGGTTTTAGCGTCGGTTGACCAAACGACCGACGCTAAAATTTAGCGTCATCAAATCTGGCGTCATTTTAACCGACCGACGCTATTTATTTAGCGTCGGTCATGACCGACGCTAAACGCGTGTATGACCGACGCCAAACAAGTTTTTTTTGTAGTGAATGAACATGGGGAGATAGAAAAAAATGATAAATCTAGGAAAAGGAGAGAGAAGAAGAAAGAGAAAGAAAGAAAAGAAGAAGAAGAAAGAAGAAGAAGAAGAAGAAGAAAGAAGAAGAAGAAGAAAAGAAGAAAGAGAAGAAGAAGAAGAAGAAGAAGAAGAAGAAGAAGAAGAAGAAGAAGAAGAAGAAGAAGAAGAAGAAGAAGAAGAAGAAGAAAGAAGAAGAAGAAGAAGAAGAAGAAGAAAAGAGAAGAAGAAGAGAAGAAGAAGAAGAAGAAAGAGAAGAAGAAGAAGAAGAAGAAGAAGAAGAAGAAGAAGAAGAAGAAGAAGAGAAGAAGAAGAAGAAGAAGGAAGAAGAAGAAGAAGAAGAAAAGAAGAAGAAGAAGAAGAAGAGAAGAAGAAGAAGAAGAGAAGAAGAAGAAGAAGAAGAAGAAGAAGAAGAAGAAAGAAGAAGAAGAAAAGAAGAAGAAGAAGAAGAAGAAGAAGAAGAAGAAGAGAAGAAGAAGAAGAGAAGAAGAAGAAGAAGAAGAAGAAGAAGAAGAAGAAGAAGAAGAAGAAAAGAAGAGAAGAGAAGAAGAAGAAGAAGAAGAAAGAAGAAGAAGAAGAAGAAGAAGAAGAAGAAGAAGAAGAAGAAGAAGAAGAAGAAAGAAGAAGAAGAAGAAGAAGAAGAAGAAGAAGAAGAAGAAGAAGAAGAAGAAGAAGAAGAGAAGAAGAAGAAGAAGAAGAAGAAGAAGAAGAAGAAGAAGAAGAGAGAAGAAGAAGAAGAAGAAGAAGAAGAAGAAGAAAAGAAGAAGAAGAAGAAGAAGAAGAAGAAGAAGAAGAAGAAGAAGAAAAAAGAAGAAGAAAGAAGAAGAAGAAGAAGAAGAAGAAGAAGAAGAAGAAGAAAAGAAGAAGAGAAAAGAAGAAGAAGAAGAAGAAAAAGGGAAAAAGAAGAAGAAAAGAAAAGAAGAAGAAGAAGAAGAAGAGAAGAAGAAAAGAAGAAGAGAAGAAGAAGAAGAAGAAAAGAAGAAGAAGAAGAAGAAAAGAAAAAAAGAAGAAGAAGAAGAAAGAAGAAGAAGAAGAAGAGAGAAGAAGAAGAAGAAGAAGAAGAAGAAGAAGAAGAAAAGAAGAAGAAGAAGAAGAAGAAGAAGAAGAGAAGAAGAAGAAGAAGAAGAAGAAGAAAAGAAGAAGAAGAAGAAGAAGAAAGAAGAAGAAAAGAAGAAGAGAGAAGAAGAAAAGAAGAAGAAGAAAGAAGAACAGAAGAGAAGAAGAAGAAGAAGAAGAGAAGAAGAAGAAGAAGAAGAAGAAGAAGAAGAAGACTAGGAAGAGAAGAAGAAGATAGAAGAAGAAGAAGAAGAAGAAGAATTGAAGGAGAGAAGAAGAAGAAGAAGAGCTCTGATCATTTTGTTAAAGGCCAAAGGCAAGTTGAAAATTTGCAGGGAATTCGACTTCCAAAGAGATTTATTGTTGGGAGATGGACCATCATCGACATCTCTGACCGGATCAACAGTGTAGCCACCGACAACACTAATTTTTGGTGGCAGATGCACTTTTTGCTCTCTGCTGATTTGCTTCTCTGTAGTTGTGCATGTGCGCTAACAGGAGACCAATTTTGGAATCGACGAAGCTTGCGGGTGGGAGGGGTGGCGAGAAGAGGAAGATGGCACTCATGTACCATCTGAAAAATATAATAAGAAGAAGATTGAAGAAGAACTGAAGAAAATCGAAGAAGAACTGAAAAAGATATGTGAATAGAAAATGAATTCGATCATTCGGTTAGACTAAAAACCAAACCAAATTTGCCAGCCCTATGCAGTGGTATCCGAGCCAAGAAATTAGTTAGGTGGTACTCCAAATCAAGGAAATTCGAGTTCAATGGTATCTGAACCAAGAAAATTAGTTAGGTGGCTGCTACTAAACCTAATGAATAGTTCGATTGTATCCGGTGCAATTTACCCTCATAATTTGTAACATTCATGTTTGACCTGTATTAGTTATGTCGAATACCTATCGCAGTTTATCCATTTCAGTCCTGGCCATGTAGCAGTGATGTAGGAATACAGCTGCTTCCACCATTGTTGTGAACTTTCGTTCTACTAGTAACATACATGTAAAGCTCATGTAATACCTGGCTGTCATCACTTGTAACATTCAGGTACCTGATATATTTCATGTGACCAGAAGACGTGGTGACGGGGAAGAAGTTGTGCTTCCAAGAATTTAAACATGCATTTCGCACCTAGCTACTACAACTATGCGACATGTTAAGGTTTCGCCATAAAAATACGTTCTCGAAGTCGTTTTTGGAGAACAAATGAAACACAGAGGAAAGGATTTCAGGGAGGGAGACTCACGCTGACCTTGTCGTAAGTAAGCTTGTAAATTGAGAAAATAAATGGGACCATTCAAGCAGGCAGACCGAGAGATGTAAATCAGAGAAATTTACGAATGGGCGACGATAAACGTGGTGTCGAGTTGGGTTGTAGACCTGATCGAGACCAAGATAGCTTTTCTCCGATGATGATTACGAGGAGGAGGACGTCGATGGCAGTGATTATTGTAGAGGAGAAGGCCGTCGGCGTCGAGGAGGTTCAGATGGAGAAGAGGTTTATGGCGGTTGTAGTATGTTTTGGGGAAGGAGATAGAAGGGAAGGAAGGAGCAATTCATTAGGGTTAGTTTACTTTTTACTAAAATGATGATTTTAGCCCTCCATTTTTGGATTGGAACGGGTGGAAATTCATCAGATGTTAAATCAATTTGAGGCTGATTCAATACTGAACGAAATCATGCCCGTCTATAGGCTTGGACCCTAAGATCAACGGCTATGATCAAATATATGTAGTGGGAGTGTCAGAAGGGTAAAATAGTAATCTCATAAATATGTCAATGTGATGAGGAAAGTGATAGAAAAGTAGGAAACAGAGTTTTCAATTTTTCTATTCTCTTTCTTTTAATGATAAAAAATTAGCATAACTCTTACGATTTTTGAATGATTTTTCAGTAATTTTAACATTAAAAGTCTTCTAATTAAATTACGAAAAATCTAATAATATCACTCTTGATAGTGTTTAAGAAATTAATCATTTTCAGATTTCGTATTAGTTATGTTAGGGATTCGTATAGTTATGAATCATGATTCGTATGGTTTTATAGAATGTTTCGTAATGTTTGAGAACCAATTTCGTATTAGTTTATTAGTAGAATCGTAATTATTGGCCATGTAGGTTCGTATCACATGGTGGATGTCTATGATTCTCATACATTTTTTGTACATGTTTTGTCGACCCTTCACATCCTTTGTTGTCTATTTTTCTATTCTCTTTTTTTAATGATAAAAATTAATATAACTCTTAAGATTTAAATGATTTTTTAGTAATTTTAACATCAAAAGTCTTCTAAATAAATTACGAATCTAATGATATAACACTTGATAGTGTTTAAGAAATTAATTATTTTCAGATTTAATATCTGTTATGTTAGAAATTCGTATGATGTTACGAATTTAGTTGATTCAAGTTACGAATCATGATTCGTATGGTTTTATAGCATGTTTCGCAACGTTTGAAAACCAATTTTGTATTAGTTTATTGGTAGGATCTTAATTGTTGGCTATGTAGGTTCTTGTCACATGGGATGTCTGTGATTCTCGTAACATTTTATGTAAATGTTTTGTCGACTATTTGCATCCTTTGTTGTCATATTACTTTCGTAAAATTTTCATATTGTTGTCGTAATTCTTTCATTGGTATTTCTTTTTTCTTTCATTGTGAATTCGCAGTTGCTTCGTATCCGTTTTCTTAATGTTTTTCATTTATTTTCATATTGTTTTTCAATTGTATTCGTATTGTTTTCCATTAGTAAAGAAAAGTCCAAATTAGATCTTGCGGTATAGTGTCATCGTCGTAGTCGTATCATTTGGAAGGATATCTCGTATGTTTTTATAGCATGATTTATATGGTTTTATAGCATGTTTGTAACGTTTGAGAACCAATTTCGTATTAGTTTATTGGGAGGATCGTAATTGTTGGCCATGTAGGTTCGTATCACTACAAAAATTTGGGAATTTTGTGTCGCTTGAAACGAAAGAGGATAGCGTCGGTCGGTCAAAGACCGACACCAAATGCAACCCGCGTAAATAGCGTCGGTCGATGACCGACCGACGCCAAATCTAATCGTATTAACCGACGCCAAATGACACCCTGGTCAGATTCATTGGTTGGCCCAACCCAATGGATAAAATAGCGTCGGTTAGTAGAAATTAAATGTCGTCGGTTACAAGCGACGCCATTTACACGGGAACATAGCGTCAGTTGTGACAAAGTAAATTACATCGGTTTCAACCAACGCTATTTACACGGGTTTACCCTTGTCCGACGGAAACAGCTCATTTGTGTAGTTTCCTTTCTCTCAAAATCCTCTCAACTCTCTCTACTCTCTCCACTCCCTCAAATTCTTTGAAGTTCTCCGTTTTTTTTTTCTAATTTTCGAGTTAGGAGCAGCTGTGATGCTATTTTCACTACCCCGCCCTTTCGTCGAAATTTCTCTGTATTCGTGTATGTTTTTCTATTTAATATTTCTAGTTTGTTTTTTATATTTCGAATCTGATTTTTGTGTTAGTAGAACATTAGAGAATTAGCTGAACATTAGTGAATTAGTGAATCGGATCATCATATGATTTTTGTGTTATTAGGGTTTTGAGTATTTAGATAATTTATATAGGGTTTAGGGGTGCTGACGAGCCGAGTCGAGCCGAGCTTTGCCCAGCTCGAGCTCGGCTCGTGAGGTTTGAATGCTGGCTCGAGCTCGGCTCGAGCTCGTGTCGAGCTTTCACACTCGAGCTCGAGCTCGGCTCGACCAAAGTTTTCTTGGCTCGAGCTCGGCTCGACTCGGCTCGAAGCTAGCTCGTTAACGAGCCTACACGAGCTCGAGCTCGTTAAGGCTCGTTAACAAGTCTAAACGAGCCCGAGCTTGAGTAGAGCTCGAGCTCGAGCTTAACGAGCCTACACGAGCTCGAGCTCGAGCTCGAGCTCGAGTCGTTGGCTCGTTAAGCTCGGATCGAGGTCGTTTTCCAAAATCGAGCCAAAAATCGAACCATTTCATTAGCCAAAATCGAGCCATTTCACGAGCTACGAAATCGAGCTAGCTCGCGAGCTCCAAAATCGAGCTAGCTCGCGAGCTACTTAATCGAGCCAGCTCACGAGCCATTCTCGAGCTGCTCGACGAGCCGTGTAACGAGCCAGCTCGCGAGCTGCATCGTTCGAGCCAACGAACCGAGCTGGCTCGCGAGCCAGCCGACCGAGCAGGCATGAGCTCGAGCTCGGCTCGTTTATAAACGAGCCGGCTCGCGAGCCAGCTCGGTTCGTTTCGAGCCGAGTCACGATCGAGCTTTTTCCGAGCCGAACACCGAGCCGAACACGAGCAGCTTGGTTCGTCAACAGCCCTAATAGGGTTTAGGGTTTTGAATTCTAATTGTGCTTAGGATTATTGTTTTATCAGTAACCTGCTGCATCTCGGTGTTGCACCCCCTGCCTACTTTCTTTTCCCATGCTTAGGTTTTGTATCTTGGTGTAAGGTAGTATGCATTTTTTAGCATTTTTTCGTGCACAAATATTAATCAAATGATGAAATGCCTGTTGAATTTAAATAATGTAATATTTGTAATAGTATGCTTATTTAGATAATTAGGGTAATATTTGTAATTATAAAGAATAATGTAATATTTGTATGCAGTATGATTGTTTAGGTCTACTGAAATTAAAAGTAATATGCATCTTGTAATATTTATAAGGTACATTGTTCGTAATTGCTAAAGAATGTTCAATTATTATTGAAAGAGATTACAATGTTTTCATTAATGTGTTATGGATTGTTTATGATTAATGTTTTGTCATCTATAATTATGTAGTAGCCTTGGTTGTGTTAGGGTTTGTATCGAATGTATCGAAGTAAAGTAAAATTAATAGTGTATTACTAGTTTCTTCCTTAAGTGATAATGTCTTACAAACACTTGTTACTAGTGTATTCTTAGTTAATTATTAGCTACTTTAGGTAGATTAGGATTTCCACTACCGTACTTATGCTCTATACTAAATCAGGTAGCTCCCAATGGACAAATCTTGGATATACAAACAGAGATTGTCACCGGAGTACATGGCTGGCTTAGAAAGATTCTTGAATTTCGCCTTCTCCAATAACAATAATGGAAAATAAATTATCTGCCTCTGTCCAAAATGTGGGTTTAAGAAATGGCTATATGTAGGGATGATGTCTACGAACATTTACTTTGAAAGCCATTTCCTCAAGGCTACACTATTTGGGATCAACATGGAGAACGTAACTTCGCATCGTGTTCTCGGATTAATCCACTTACAATAGTTCATGACTATGATCATACAGGATCCCTCCGTGCAATAATTAATGATGTTTTTGGTGTTGTTACTGAGGAGGTACTCGAGACTAGAAATAACTTTCTCGCTCCTGAAGGTTTAAACAAGGATGATCAAATGAATGAAGATAATGATCTCATGCCCGAATACAATGACATGAACATCCCTAATGACACAAAGGAGCCGGTTGATGAGAATATTGATTTGAGGAATTTACTAAAAGATGGAGAAACATCATTATACGTACAAAGTTCTCAAAACTATCCTTCATTTTAAGGCTTTCTCATATCAAGGAGATGCATAACATCAGCGACAATGCAATGTCGATTATTATTGAGTTGTTGCACGAAGCTTTTGGGTTTGCCAACATACCACCAACAAGATACAATGCCAATAAAATGATAAAAAAATCTTGGTTTGGGGTACACTGAGATTGATGCCTGTGAGAATGATTGTATGTTGTATTGGGGGAATTCCTTGAAAGAGATTGTTTGCAGAATTTGCAAGCAGTCTAGATACAAGGATGATGGTGGTGATGAGGTAGTTGTTGGAAGTAAGAAGACACGAAAGGCAATGAAAATATATCGCTACTTTCCTCTAATTCCAAGACTGAAAAGATTATTCATGTGCCCTACAACAACTGAGAGTATGGTGTGGCATTCTATAGAGAGAAGTACTGATAGAATATCACGACATCCACGAGACTGTCAAACGTGGATTGACTTTGAAACTAGGTATCCTGAGTTCGCTTCAGATCCTAGAAATATTAGATTTGGCCTGGCTACTGATGGCTTCAATCCTTTTGGGAATATGAGCCTTAGTCACAACACTTGGCCAATTATACTTATGTCGTACAACACATCTCCTTGGGAATGTATGAAATCAACAGTTTTGATGTTGTCTAGTATTATTCCGGGAAAGAAAGCTCACGGAAATGATATCGATGTCTACCTACAACCTTTAATTGATGAGCTAAGAATGTTGTGGGAAGGCGTAGAAGCATATGATGCAGTGAAGAAAGAACCATTTCTGTTGAGGGCAGCTTTAATGTGTACAATCAGCAATTTTCCTGGACTTAGTATATTATCTGGGTGGAACACTTATACAGGTCAGGCTTGCCCCACTTGTAATTTAGACCAAAAACCATTACGTTTGGCGGGAAGTGGGAAAAATTGTTTCATAGGAAGTCGGCGTTTCTTGCTTGGAGAACTCCCTTTTCATTTATGAAAACAAATTCAATGGTGACATTGATTTAAGGAAGTCGACCAAACTATTGTATGGCACTGAAATTTTGAGCAATGTTGAGAACATCAATGTCACTTTTGGGAGTTCATGAGAGTGACAAAGGTGGACCAGCTAAGAAGAAGTCAAAGCTCAAAAGGTGATGGAGGAAACAAAAAAGGGCAGAACAGTGGAAGAAGAAGACTAGTTGTTTCTTCCAGTTACCTTATTGGGAGTTCAATAAGTTGTGACACAATCTTGATGTTATGCACATAGAGAAGAATGTGTGCAATAATCTTCTATACACTTTAATAAACGAGAAAGATCGAAGTAAGGATCACCTAAAAACAAGGATGGATTTGAAGATAATGAAAATCAGAAGGGACCTTTGGCCAAGACAAGATGGGAAAACTTGTCCAGCGGCTATATACACAATGGATAAACGGGAAATCCAAACAATGCTCGAGACCTTGAAGGACCTTGCAGTACCAGATGGATACTCGAGCAATATATCTCGTTGTGTTGATGTGGAAAACCGCAAGATATTAGGGTTGAAAACACATGACTGTCATATCTTAATGCATGAACTACTACCATTGTCAAGGTTGCCTTTTGAGACAACTATAGAACTTATGTGTGTATTACCTTCGAGTATTCTGATAAGGAATTTATCAAGGTCGTATTCCTCAGGGTTCCCTCATAGGCTAATACTCACAACGTTCGTAAACGTTCCATACATTTAAATTGAAGTTTGGTTTTGAAAGGAGACAAGTTAAAAACATAAGCAAACAAGGTAAAATTGACAAGTGAAATTGAGGATCAAACAAGAGAAAGGAGTTTAGTCTAGCAAGGGGTTTCTTCAAGCTCAAGGTTCATGAAAGCTGGATTGATTCTCAAGCAACGATGTGTAATTAATGACCATGCATCTCACTCAAGTAGAATCAACGAACTCTCGCACAATTGACTCTCTATTCCTAGACCAAATGCACCATGCTCTCGTTATGTGAACAAAGGGAATGGAATGCTTTAAACTAGCTCAATGAAATGCTTGGAACTTGAATTCTATGCTAACAATCATCTAGCACAAGGTAATGATGCAAGACACTCTCATGTCAATCATATAACACTAGTCTAGCAATCACAAGGGTCTTTCAACCTTCAAATGAAAGAAAACTAAATGCACACCAAGTGTTTGATAAAATGACAACAAGGAAAACAAGCTCAAAATGGTTGTAACTTGATAATCCAATCTCTCAAATCATCCAATTACAATCCTACAACTTTAGATCAACATCAATCAATCACTCTCATGAATTGAAAGACATAACAATACCAAAAGAACAAGTCAAGCTCAAATGGCTACAAAGCACAAGGTCTAGGATCATCATCTTACACAAATGGCTATAAGAACATCAATCCAAACAATCAATCACCTATCCTAGCTTGATCCATCCCCCACTAAACTAAACCTAAGTTTAGCCTAGCTTAACCATGGAGGAAACCTGAAATTGAGGGGAGGAGATCATCCTTGCTTCCATGGAAGATCTTCTCACTTTGCTCTTCAAGCTCCAATCCAAGGGTGGAAGGCTTCACTTAGATCTTCAAGTTGATCAACAATTGAGGGAGGTTGGTGTGTGGTTGAGGGAGAGGAGATGATGGAGTTGATGATGAGCAATTGAGAGAGAAGGAGGAGTCGGCGATTGTGTTGAGATTAGAATGAAATTGATATCTCAATCCTCGCCTCTTTCACCTTTATATAGAACGCCGGATTAAGCTGATATTTTCGGCGAAAATGTTGCAACATTTTCGCCGAAAACTCCTTTGACAACACCGAACGGCACTTCTTCTAATATTTTTGGCGAAAACTTTGAATGTTTTCGCCGAAAATTTCCTCAAGGATCGAAAGTCGGCCTTCTGCTTCCTTCTGTTTGAAAGTGCATAAGGTTTTCGGCCGAAAACTTTGAATGTTTTCGGCCGAAAATTTCATCAGCTTCAAGGTATGTTTTTCTTGATCTTGCATCGGCCGTATCTCCTCCGTCCTAGCTCCGATTGATCCTCCCGTTTGATCCTACGTGCTCCTTGTCACCAGTAATACAATGCCAAGACCTGAAAATACAAAGAAAACACCTCCAATAGACATGGAATTGGCCTCAAAGTAGCAACCAGACAACAAATGGACACTTAGCACAAAACATCAATAAAAGCATAATAAGCATGGCATTTAAGGATCAAACACGAGCATTTCATAGGTCAATCGAGGACTTAGAATGCACTAAATATAATCACATCATATTCAAATGAGTTATTTCAATCGTATTCGACACCCATGTATTAGAATACTTGTTAAGTATGATATACTAAGATGAAAATTCAATCGTCACGACATTTTCATTTATGCATAAGTTTTATGAATTGAGGAACAATGGAATGATTATCTAAGGTTACATGTGTTATGTGACTTTATGGTGATTTTAGTGGATTTCAAGAATACACTAAAATGGGGGAGGATTGTTGGAATTTTGGATTCCATGGTAGTCGCATGGTGAATGTGACTTGGTTGGTTAAGAAGACTTAGGTTGTTAAATATGAATTCATAGCAACACTTACATGGTTGGTTAAGAAGACTTAGGTTGTTAAATATGAATTCATAGCAACACTTACATAGCGATGGCTTGAATGATAAAAATATATTAATAAACCAAAGTTTCTAATTTGTTTATTTTGAATCTTGAATTCAAATTTTGAATTTCTGCGAATTGAAAATTCAGTTAGATTCGAAATTCAAATGAACCGATTCTTGGTCTGAGTTTTGGACCGATTTTTGGCTGATTATTGGGTCAATATTGGGCTGATTTTTGGTTAAAAATTAGGCCCAATAACCCAACTGCCGCCACATAATTATGAAAATGGAGGGAAAATTGGTTAACCAAATTTGGTGGGAAAATTGGTTGATTTGATTTGAATGAAAGGTTGTGTTGATCCATGGTTGAACCAACACAACTCTTCACCGTCACACCCCTCCATGGACTATAAAAGGAAGTCTTCTCCTCACTTCTAAGACATAACAATTTTCACACATTTCCATCTCCTCTCAAAGGTTTCAAAGGTTCTTCAATTTCATAAGCCTTGATTTTGAAGGTGTTAGTAGTTTTATATCCCATAAAGGAATTCCTTGTAACCCTAGACTTTGGAAAAGGGTAGGAATGTTCTTTACGGAAAGTGAGTTCGTGTTGGACAAAAATCAACGCGGATTAGAAAACCATAACGAAATCAAAATCGAAAGAAAACTGTAATCGAGGCATGTGTTTGCACAGTTTCCTTAAGATAGATTCGCCCTACACAAGGGCATCTTTCTCCCAGGATACAACGATCTCAACGGTGTTTCAACACCGTCGAACGCAACCACGCTTGAGCAAAGCGACAACCAAGGGGCCGAAAATTAAAAAAGAAAGGAAGAAGAAGACTTGAACTTTTGGGAGAGAGATTTTAGTATCTAAAGGTGTGTGGAAAACTGAAGGATAGGTGGGTATTTATAGGAGAAAATTCTGGAGCAAACTCTTTAGTTGAGCAATGTGGTATAAAACCACTTTCTCACATTACTCCTTTTCCCACCAAGGTACTTTGAGAATCAATTTCTCATTCACCTTAAATCCATTTTGGACGGATTATATCTCGATTCGAAGCTCTCTTGTAGGAGAACACGAATATGTAATCACCTTACAAAAAGGTGTTACTTAACCCACTCATAATCACATCCCAAAATGGTACAAACCCATTTGGTTTACCCCAAATTTTCCAACAGTTCGTTCACGACTCTACTATAATCCGAGTCACAACTTGGTTCGAGTTGATTACAATTAGCCAAAGCCTCTACTTTTTGACTAGAGTGTCGTAAAAGAGCGAATTCTAAGGTTGAAGAGACTTAAGTGATTTTGCGATCTCCCTTTCCAATCTAGGTACACAAACTCACGTCGTGTATTGTCAACAAGAATTCGTTCTCAGGAAAGTCCTCACTTTCCGTACTTGATAAATCAAAGCGTAGGTTCCAACAATTAAAACTGCATCTTTGACATTGTTTAATTAAATAACAGTGAAACAAACAAAAAAAAACATGTTTATATGGTTTTAGCAGTGTGTGTGATAATTAAGAAACCAACCAACCAAGGATGCAGGCTAATCAGGAGTCCAGCTTGCTGTCAAGGAAACTCCCTTCCTTGACACTATCAAGGAAGGATCTCAGCCATTGATTTATTTTTTTCAGATCTAATGGTTTAAATTAAAAGGATAAAAAGGTCATTTCACAATTTAATTTAATTTAATTTCTTTTTCAGTTTTTTAATTAAGTTCAAACAGCCAATTACCGAAATTCTGGAGACTGGAGCTCCGGCGACCGGAGCTCCGACGACTTCTCCGATGAATTTTCCAGACGATCGGAGCTCCGATTTCGAAAATTTTTTCGGCCACCGGACCACTGTCGTCGGGCCTATTTTTCTGGAATTTTTTTTTCGGTGACGCTTCGTACTCGCTTTTAATATGTGTACACATTTTTGTACATGTGTACGTGCACATTTTTGTACATAAACTGTGTACTCATTTGCAAAGATTTTTCGTACACGTGTTATAAATGTGTACATGTTTTGTACACAATTTATACACGCACGCGTTTATGTACTTACATTTTTGCACACGTACACACACTTTTTGTACACGTGCACACACTCTTTGTACACGTGCACATACTCTTTGTACACGTGTACACAATATCTTACATTTTGTTTATGTACATGTGTACACACATTTTATACATGTGTACACCTATTCATACACATGCACACTTATTTTTTACACTAGTGTGCACATATTTTTATGAATCATGTGTACACGTTTTATACATGTGCACACGTTTTATACACGTAACACATTTATGTACTTACATTTTTTTACTTAAACATTTATGTACTTACATTTTTTATACACGTACACTTATCTTGTACACATGTATAAATGTGTACACCTATTCGTACACATGCATACTTATTTTTTTACACTAGTGTACACATACTTTATACTCGTATGTACATAGTTTGTATAAATCATGTGCAAAATACTTAATAATGTAATGTGTGTACATGTGAACGTCTATTCGTACACTTGCACACCTATTTTTATATACTAGTGTAGTGTACACATATTTCGTCCTTGTGTACACATTTTTTTACAAACCATGTGCATCTATTTAATAAGAAATTTTATT
>JAVBHU010000537.1:2500-10000 GCA_034768395.1 Linum lewisii | reverse complement strand
ATGGAAAGTATGCGAGTGATGTTGATATTGGTGGTGGGAATTGATGTGAGTTCTGATGGTTGGATTGAATGATGCGAATGAGCTGTGTGATGAGTATGATGGTTGGTTGTAAGTGTTGAGTAATTGGTTGTGTTGATTAAATGATAGAACCGGTAGGAGTCCACACTGCCCACCTTGAGATGTGATGAGTTGTGTCCGGTTCACGTTGAGTGAATCACTCTGGTTAGCTACCAGGGATTTATGTTGAGTCGGTCTACGTCGAGTGGATCACCCGGGTCAAGTACCTGGGATTATGGTTGTGGTATCGGTCTACGTTGAGTAGATCACCCTGGGTTGTATTACCGGGGATTGTTGGCCGGCAGTGGTGGTGTGGAGCAACTCCTAGGCGCCTAATAACTCACCTAGAATTTAATGAGTCGAGTCGTGTTGTGACAGTGTGATGTGTGGAGTCTGTGGGACAGGGGTTGGTAGTGTTGTGCTTGGTTGATGTTAGTAACTGTGAAACTGGGAATTGCGAGTTGTGTGGTTGATGTATGAAAGTGGGTGCTATTCGTGTTGGAAGATGTATTGTAATTAAGTGTTGTATCGTGTGTATGATGACTCCGTTGATGCTATTATATTGCGGTATGAGATTGACCGGTGTGCATGTTCTAACCCTGATAGTGATGTTGTAGTGAGGATTGATGACTTGTGTACATTGCTGAATCTTATTAATTGTGTGTACTGGTGGAGGTAAGTTCTTGTGTGATCACCTAGTGGCATGCGAGGATTAAAATGATAATGGCTGTGTCAGATTCCGTTGTGTTGTTTGTGGTGCGGAGTTGGGATCGCTCCTAGGCTAGGTTCGGCGCATAGGTAGACCCAGTGGGTTCACTCAGTTTCATTAGGAAGCTGATCCCCACCCAGTTTCTCTTTCAGGTGCTCATGGCTAGTGCTAGGTTGGAGTTGCAGTTGAGAGTTGAGTTCGAGAAGGTTGTCGTTTGGAGCCATGAGGTGAAGATCGGTGACTTGCTTGAAGTTGACCTTGCCTGTATTTATTATATTTCAGTTGACCAGGATATTTGGGTTGGGGACTTTTGTAAACCTTTGAGGTTGGATTGATTTGAGTTTCGGTTTTATGTTGGGTTTTATATTGGAGGCCTCCGTTGGTTTGTGGATTTTAATGAGAAGTTTCTTTCTTCCTTTATTATTCGTGCTTTTGGTTAAACCTATGCTTGCGTAGCATTCTATCTCGGGTCAACCTTGGGTAAACCGGGTTGATTTGGGACGGGTGTTACAAATGGTATCAGAGCCTGGTTAGCCTCTGCTGTATAGGTGAGCTGTCCTTTCTTCTAGGGGATTTGCTACCCTCTTAATGGAAAGGACGGAACGTCGATGCGATACTGGCCTTTCAGGGATCTTTAAACTGTTTTGAAATGGGTGGGAGTTTTAAAGTGAAAGTGTTTTGAAGTTGGTTGTGAGTTTTTCTTCAATGGTCAACTGAAATGTTCTAAATGTCCTCCTGTAGTGAATCGAGCCAAGCCGTGGGAGAGTGGTAGTGGTTGGTAGACTAGGAGGAGTTGGCTTGTGGAGTAGATCTTAGTAGTCTTTGGTGAAGCTAGATAGAGTGGTTGAAGTGTGTAGGGCCTTAGTGTGGTGGCGTTTGTTAGTGTAGTGTTGTTCCCTTGGTTGCTTGTGTTGTTGTGTTGTTGTGCTCTTGTGGTGCTTTCGTGGTTCGGTTGTGCGTGTTTGTTTGAAGGAAGTTCAGAGTAGGGGTGAGTTGTGTCTCTTGAGGGTGTGAGTCGCCAGAACCGTTAGGGGAAACTTCGGGAGGTAATGTGATCTTGAATTGCTGCATTTGTTGCTGTGATGTATGGTTGCATTGCTAGAGCAAGTCGGGTTGTGATTTCGGGGACGAAATCTCTTAAAGTTGGGGAGACTTGTAACATCCCCGCCCAACCGAACGGGTTAGAACTCAAGTCTGGGTGACTAGAGTGCCGGAAACGGTACTTAAGAGGGTCTCTTGAGGTCTGGGACGTTTGGGTATGTGCCGGGTTGAAGTTGCAAAAGAGGGGAACAGTGAACAGTACCAAAAGTGCTGATTTTGGGCCCTAAAGTGCGCAGGCGCACATTTGGAAGTGCCAGGCGCACTTTTCATATTAATTCAGCAAACTTTCGGCTGAATATTCAAAATGTGCTCCTTTTGGGGGTCAATGTGCGCCGGCGCACATTTTGGCATGCCAGGCGCACATTTCGTGCATAAAAGGACGAAATTGCACGGAAATCCAGAACTTCCCCCTTCTTGTCTCTTTCCCCGAAATTCGTTTTTGACGAACCAAAAACCCCTTAACTTCAAACCTCGATTCCGGGAGTTGTAGAGCTCCGATTTGCGATCCGTTTGTTGCTACGGGTTCGTGGCAACGAGAGGAAGAGATCGCACATCGTGGTTCTGGGTGGTTCGGAGTAGGCTGCTGTCGGTGAGGAGGAGAAGAGCTACGACTTTGGAGTGGTAGAGCTTGGTCGTTCGGGTTCCGGGAGTTGTTTTAGAGCCTCGTCTTCTTGTCAGGTGAGGGGTTAGCGTACGATAGGTAGAATTGGTCGACGGGAGGAGTTGAAACTTGACTTAGAAGAATGTAGGGCATTGCATGAAATTGAAAGAGAGTAAAAGGGGATTCCGTTATGTGATTGATTGTTGTGTATTTGCGATTGTTGTTGGTTGTTGTATGCTTGATGATATGATGAATTGCATGATGATAGCGGGCTGTTCGTTATGTGCGATGAATGGGGAAAGATTAACCTTGATGCTTAATGGATTGGATGTAGTAACGAGTGTAGGAGGGCAGGGGTATGATGCTGTAAGTGTATGTTTGCCTGGAATTGTTAATCTGTGGTTGCAGGAGGGTGGTCCTGCCAATGTGGGGTCGCCCTTAATTGACGAACAGGTGGATGGTCCCACCAATGTGGGGTCGTCCAATGAAGGATGTACAGGAGGGTAACCCTACGACTCATGACATGGCTTCCCCTGTACTTGCAGGTGGGGGTGGCCGGTGAGCTAGCCGTTTACCCTTAAACTGTTGGTGCCGTGGGAGACTTTGAATGACTTGTGATGTGTGGTTGTATGTGTGATGTTGGTGAAGATGCTATGCGTGTATGTATTGTTGTTGAGGTGTGTGAATGAGTGCAAGGGGTGTAATGTGGGACATGGAAAGTATGCGAGTGATGTTGATATTGGTGGTGGGAATTGATGTGAGTTCTGATGGTTGGATTGAATGATGCGAATGAGCTGTGTGATGAGTATGATGGTTGGTTGTAAGTGTTGAGTAATTGGTTGTGTTGATTAAATGATAGAACCGGTAGGAGTCCACACTGCCCACCTTGAGATGTGATGAGTTGTGTCCGGTTCACGTTGAGTGAATCACTCTGGTTAGCTACCAGGGATTTTATGTTGAGTCGGTCTACGTCGAGTGGATCACCCGGGTCAAGTACCTGGGATTATGGTTGTGGTATCGGTCTACGTTGAGTAGATCACCCTGGGTTGTATTACCGGGGATTGTTGGCCGGCAGTGGTGGTGTGGAGCAACTCCTAGGCGCCTAATAACTCACCTAGAATTTAATGAGTCGAGTCGTGTTGTGACAGTGTGATGTGTGGAGTCTGTGGGACAGGGGTTGGTAGTGTTGTGCTTGGTTGATGTTAGTAACTGTGAAACTGGGAATTGCGAGTTGTGTGGTTGAAGTATGAAAGTGGGTGCTATTCGTGTTGGAAGATGTATTGTAATTAAGTGTTGTATCGTGTGTATGATGACTCCGTTGATGCTATTATATTGCGGTATGAGATTGACCGGTGTGCATGTTCTAACCCTGATAGTGATGTTGTAGTGAGGATTGATGACTTGTGTACATTGCTGAATCTTATTAATTGTGTGTACTGGTGGAGGTAAGTTCTTGTGTGATCACCTAGTGGCATGCGAGGATTAAAATGATAATGGCTGTGTCAGATTCCGTTGTGTTGTTTGTGTGCGGAGTTGGGATCGCTCCTAGGCTAGGTTCGGCGCATAGGTAGACCCAGTGGGTTCACTCAGTTTCATTAGGAAGCTGATCCCCACCAGTTTCTCTTTCAGGTGCTCATGGCTAGTGCTAGGTTGGAGTTGCAGTTGAGAGTTGAGTTCGAGAAGGTTGTCGTTTTGGAGCCATGAGGTGAAGATCGGTGACTTGCTTGAAGTTGACCTTGCCTGTATTTATTATATTTCAGTTGACCAGGATATTTGGGTTGGGGACTTTTGTAAACCTTTGAGGTTGGATTGATTTGAGTTTCGGTTTTATGTTGGGTTTTATATTGGAGGCCTCCGTTGGTTTGTGGATTTTAATGAGAAGTTTCTTTCTTCCTTTATTATTCGTGCTTTTGGTTAAACCTATGCTTGCGTAGCATTCTATCTCGGGTCAACCTTGGGTAAAACCGGGTTGATTTGGGACGGGTGTTACACCCGGCATACGGAAGAGTTTGTCGGGCCGCCTTGAATTATGATTTCCACCGAGCAGTGAATAGAATCCTTTGCAGACGACTTAAATACGCGACGGGGTATTGTAAGTGGCAGAGTGGCCTTGCTGCCACGATCCACTGAGATTCAGCCCCATGTCGCTCCGATTCGTCCCTCCCCCTTTGCAACCCTTCTTACAACTCCTCAAAAATTTACACAAGGGTCCAGACTAAGAGGGTTAACTATAGAGTACAAACTATTCAAGTGTCACGGCCGTCTGATGGTCCCTTACGTAACAACCTTGGAGTGTATGAATCTTGACCACACGCCCACGCCGAAAACAGTCATTGCATATCTATTGATGAAAAGTTGGCATAGGTGGATTGGACCATATGGTCATCTCATTTCGTTAGCATGTGGTTATATCAAACTCCTTGAGACGATTTCCAGGGAAGGGGGTTGGATGACCAATCTGTGGAAGAATCCCACCCCACTCTGCTTGCACTCCCACGTCGGTATATGAGTGTATTGGGCAAAAAAATTGAATCCAGGAGTGCAAGTGGAATGTTGCCATCAATACCTTAGAGGCTCATCCGTGGCGTCCTAGTCGGCCATGGCCACGAATCGGACACGGACACGGATCGGACAATGCCATGGTCGGCATCAAAAGCAAAATATTCGGGAAATATTTTGATACTAATCCAAAAATTATAAAGCTTTGCATCACGAATGGTTATGGCATGCTTAACATCCGGGTGTTCGGGGCTCTCGGCTCTGTGGCTCGGCCCTGCATCGGGTCTGGGTCAGGCATCTCGGCCCTGCATCCGGGGATGCCGGGGACCCGGCCCTACATCAGGGGCTGGCTCAGGGCTCTCGGCCCTGCATCCGGGGCTGGCCCCGGGGGCTTTCGGCCCTGCATCCGGGGCTGGCCCGGGGGCTCTCGGCCCTGCATCCGGGGCTGGCCCGGGGGCTCTCGGCCCTGCATCCGGGGCTGGCCCGGGGGCTCTCGGCCCTGCATCCGGGTCTGGCACTGGGCTCTCGGCCCTGCATCCGGGTGTCCAGCATCAAAAGAAAAATATTCGGGAAATATTTAATACTAATTCAAAAATTATGAAACTTTGTACCATGAATGGTTATGGTATGCTTAACATCTCTGCAAAATTTCAGATCAAAACTCCTTAAAATGAAGATTTTATGGGGGGGTGTGACTCCTCGGCTATATTGATGTCTACCCGTGGGAGAGAGGAAAAGTTGCTATTTGCTCTATAGGGGGGTGGTGCCGACCCCCCTCGGTGGCCGACCGTGAACGTGAGCGTGGCCACCGTCCGTGAGGCACACCAGGGGGCAAGGAGGGTGGGCCGCCGGCCTTCGGTCGCCGCCGGCTATCGCCGGCGGTCGGCATTCGGTGGTCAGTCGGCTTTTTTCATGGTTCAGTGGGTCTATTTGCTCTATAGGGGGGTGGTGCCGACCCCCTCGGTGGCCGACCGTGAACGTGAGCGTGGCCACCGTCCGTGAGGCACACCAGGGGGCAAGATTGGTGGACCGCCGGCCGTCGGCGGTGGTCGCCGCCGGCATTCGGTGATCGGTCGGCTTTTTTCAGCGTTCAGTGGGTCTATTATAGCGGGTGTCCGAAGCTGATAGTAGGTCTCCGACCGTTGCCGACCATGACCATATCCGTGACCGTGCTCACCTTCCGTGGCCACTGCTTCAATAAACACACACACACGCGCGCGCGCGCGGGCGCGGGCGCGGGCGCCGGCGTGGGCGTGTGATAGGCGTGTGTTAGCAGTGTGTTAGCAGAGTGTTAGTGTGACAGTGTGTTTGACAGTGTGTTAGACAAGTGGGTTTGACAAGGTGTTGACAAGGGTGTCATGCACCCCTGCTCTCGGCTCTGTGACTCGGCCCGGCATCCGGGGCTGTGTCCGGGGTCCTTTGCTCGGTAACTCGGCCCTGCATCCGGGGCTCTTCGGGTCTCTCGGCTCTGTGGCTTGGCCGTACATCCGGGGTCCTTGGCTCGGTAGCTGGGCCCGGCATCCGGGGCCCTTGGCTTCGTGGACTCGGCTCGGCATCCGGGACTCTCGGCCCGGCATCCGGGGCAGCGCCGGGTCTCTCGGCCCTGCATCCGGGGCTGTGTCCGAGGCCCTTGGCTTGGTGGCTCGGCCTGGCATCCGGTGCTGATCCGGAGCCTTGGCTTCGTGACTCGGCCCGGCATCAGGGGCAGGGCCGGGGCTCTTGGCCCGGCATCAGGGGCTGGCCCAGGTCTCTCGGCCGGCATCAGGGGCTGGCCCGGGTCTCTCGGCCCTGCATCGGGGGATGCCTCGGGGCCCTCGGCATTGCATCCGGGTTGGACCGGGGATCTCGGCCCTGCATCCGGGGCTGTGTCCGGGGCCCTTGGCTTGGTGGCTCGGCCTGGCATCCGGGGCTGGTTCGGGGCCCTTGGCTTCGTGACTCGGCCCGGCATAAGTTGCAGGGGCAGGGCCGGGGCTCTCGGCCGTGCATCCGGGGCTGGCCCGGGTCTCTCGGCCCTGCATCCGGGGTTGGACCGGGGATCTCGGCCTGCATCGGGGCTGTGTCCGGTGCTCTCGGCCCTGCATCCGGGGCTGTGTCCGGTGCTCTCGGCCCTGCATCCGGGTGTGCAGCAGCAAAAGAAAAATATTCGAGAAATATTTAATACTAATCCAAAAATTATGAAACTTTGTATCATGAATGGTTATGGTATGCTTAACATCTCTGCAAAATTTCAGATCAAAACTCCTTAAAATGAAGATTTTATGGGGGGGTGTGACTCCTCGGCTATATTGATGTCTACCCGTGGGAGAGAGGAAAAGTTGCTATTTGCTCTATAGGGGGGGGTGGTGCTGACCCCCTCGGTGGCCGACCGTGCGCTTGACCCTGGCCACTGTCCCTGAGCACTGCTTGGTTATCCGCAGGGCACCCCATGGGGCAAGGTGGGTGGGCCGTCGGCCGGCGGCCGTCGGTCGCCGGCGGCTGGTCGCCGGCGGTCGGCATTCGGTGGTCAGTCGGCCTTTTCAAGGTTTAGTGGGTC
>JAVBHU010000536.1:7500-19804 GCA_034768395.1 Linum lewisii | reverse complement strand
GTGTACAAAGGGCAGGGACTAGTCAACGCGATGTGCTCGCGTTATGGGGAATTCCCGTTAAGACCAATTTTGAAGATCTACCCCCATCCGATGAAATTTCAAAGTTCCCCAGACCTTTGGGCCCAAAGGTTTTAAGATCGTTGAATAAAAGTGAGCGCGCGTGGGGCCCCAGACTTTAAGGGCATAAACCCTGTTTTGCCTAAACCCCTTGGGCCCAAAAAGGCCATACCCCTCTAAGAAGGGGGGACGGAGGGTCCCTCCGCAAGCTATTTGCGGTGAGGTTCGTTCAAACGGAATTAAAGACAAATGCTCCCCCAACTAAGAAGGGCCCAGCACCACCCCCCATAGAAAAAGAAAAATTGTCGTCAATCCACTATGTCGGAGGTAAGTTTCCCCGGGGTTTGAGTCAAATTAAGCCGCAGGCCCCTTTTGGGTGGTGCCCTTCCGTCAATTTTTAAGTTTCGCCTTGGACCATATCCCCCGGAACCCAAAGACTTTGATTTTCTAAGGGTCCCGGGCGGAGTCCAAAAAAACCCCGCCGATCCCTGGTCGGATGTTTAGGTTTGAGATAGGAGGGGGTATTGATGTTTCGAGCCCCCCCTTTCGTTTTGTTTAAATGAAAACACCTTGGCAAATGTTTGCAGTTGTTGTCTTTCATAAACCCAAGATTTCCCCTTGACATGAAAACAATCCCCCGATTCCCCCTGTTAATCATTATCCGACCCCAAGGCCCACAATAGGGGCGAAATCCTGTGATTTATCCCATGTAAGTATTCGAGGATTTCTTTGAGCACCTAATTTTTCAAAAAAACGGGGAGGCACGACCCCGGCCAAATTTAAAACCAGAGCGCATCCCGGAGAAGGGACAAAAGGGCCGGTGAACCCTGAGGCGGACCGGGCCCACCCCAACCCCGGTCCCAAATACGAGCTTTTTAATGCAAAAATTAAAAATACCTTTGGAGCTGGAATTACCGCGGTGTGGGGCACCGACTTGCCCCCCAATGGGGTTTTGTTAAGGGGGGTTTTGATTGTACCATTCCAATTTCCCGACTCAATGAGCCCGGTAGTTATTTATTGTCACTACCCCCCCGTGTCAGGATTGGGTTTAAATTTGCGCGCCCGCTCCTTCCTTGGATGTGGTAGCCCTTTCTCAGGCTCCCTCTCCGGAAACGAACCCCAATTCTCCTCACCCCTCACCACCATGGTAGGCCCCCATTCCATCGAAAATTGATAGGGCAGAAATTTGAAGATGCGTCCCGGACGAAGGCCTTGCGATCCGTGAGTTACATGAATCAACAAAACAAGGCAGAGCCCCGGTTGACCTTTTATTTAAAAAATGGCCCCCTTTCCCAAAAATCGGGGGGTTTTTGCACGTATTTGCTCTAGGAAATTTTAGGTTTTTCCGAGTACAGGTACCAAAACAAACATAATGTTTAAAGAGCCATTGCTTTTTACGTTGGGGAAATTTTTTCATATCACACTGTTGGTTAATCTTTTAAAAGCATAGACTACTGGGGATAACCCGGGAGCATTCCCTCATTGAGCATCTCCCTACTCGGAGCCCCAAGCACCAAAGATAAGGGAAAATGCAGTTTTAAAAATGACGAAGGGTCGGGCCAACCCTTTGGGGTGTAAGCACCCATGGCCACATCACTTCCAGCATCCGAGAGCACAAGCGACACACTAGGTCCATGAAACGCACCGAGGGTGAGAGACTGGAACTAGTGGGCCACCACGATGTCCACCAAGCACCCCAAGGGAGCAAAGGAAAAAAGGGTTTTGCAACATGATAATTCCCCTTTTTGGGTTGGCAACAAAAAAAACCCTGTTCTCCACCATGGGTGGGGAAAGGGAAAGGGCACTGAAGGAGTGTGGCCCCGGGTTCGATGCTAAAAGCACGGACCCCGTCCCCCCAAACAACTAAAAAAACCACTCATGGGGCATCACGGACAAGGGTTATGACACCCAACCCTTCCGTTTTGGCCCCGAATGAGCTTGACGTTTGCAAACCCCACCAAACAAGTTCCCCCAAAACGTGACCATCAACGCACCGCTTAACCGAAAGGGGAAAAAAAAAAAGAACCGGAAAAGGGTCAAAGGGACGAAACACCCGGGGGCCCCCCCGAGATACAAACCAAAACACCCCGCAACGGCAAAACCACCGGGGGACCGCCCAAAAAACCATCGGGGAGCCAAACGCAAGGGCTACCATGGGGGAAGACTCAGTGGGGGGCCCGGGGAAGGGCCGGAAAAACAGTTTAAATTAGCCCCCAATTTTAAACCTTGAAAAGGCCGACTGCCCCCCGAATGCCGACCGGGGGGCCCCCGGGGGGGGGGGGGGGGGGGGGGGGGGGGGGCCGGCGACCAACGGCCCCCGGCCCCCCCCCCCCCCACCCACCTTGCCCCGGGGGGGTTCCCCTGGGGGGAAAAAACCAAGCAGTGCTCGGGGGCAGTGGCCAGGGTCAGGCGCGGTCGGCCACCGGGGGGGGTCGGACCCCCCCCCTTTATAGGGAAAAATAGCAATTTTTTCCTCTCCCCCACGGTAGAATCAATATAGCGGGGGAGTCACACCCCCCTAAAATTTTTCTTTTAAGGAGTTTTGATCTAAAATTTTTCCCAGGGGATGTTAAGCTACCAAAACCCCATTCTTTTTTTACAAAGTTTCTTTAATTTTTTGGGGATTAGTATTAAATTTTTCCAAATATTTTTCTTTTGTGCTGCACCCCCGGGTTTGCAGGGCCGAGAGCACCGGACACACCCCGGACCCAGGGCCGAGGGGGCCACCGGACACACCCCGGATGCGGGGCCCGAGATCCCCGGTCCAACCCCGGAAAAAAGGGTGCAGGGCCGGGGGAAAACCCGGGCCAGCCCCGGGATGAACGGCCGAGAGCCCCTGCCCTGCCCCTGAAATTTTCCCGGGGCCGAGTCACAAAACCAAAGGGGCCCCCAAAACCAGCCCCGGATCCCGGGCCCGAGCCACCAAGCCAAGGGCCCGGGACACACCCCCGGATGCAGGGGGGAAAACCCCCGGGTTTCCAACCCCCGGGATGCAATCCCGGGGGCCCCGGGCATCCCCCGATGCAGGGCCGGGGAAAAACCCGGGCCACCCCCCTGTTTCCCGGGGCCCGGAAAAGGACCTGGGCCAGCCCCTGTCCCGGGGCCCAAGACCCCCGGCCCGGGCCCCTGACCCGGGGCCCGAGTCACGAACCCAAGGGCTCCGGATCAGCACCGGTTTTCCAGGCCGAGCCACAACCCAAAGGGCCCTCGGACACAGCCCCGGGGAATGCAGGGGCCGGGGAGCCCCCGGCGCTCCCCCGGATCCCGGGCCGAGGCCCCGGATGCCGGGGCCGAGTCAAAAGGGCCAAGGGCCCCGGATCCCGGGGCCCCAGCTCCCGACCCAAAAGGCCCCCGGATGTACGGCAACCCAAAAGACCCGGAGAGCCCCGGAAGAGCCCCGGGGGGGAGGGGCCGAGTTACCGGGGAAAAGGGACCCCGGACAAGCCCCCCCCCCCCCCCCCCCCGGATGCCGGGCCCGAGTCACAGACCCAGGGGAAGCAGGGGTTTGCAGGGACCCCCGGGAAAAACCCCTTTTGTCAAAACCCACTTGTCTAACAAAATGTCAAAAACACATTTCAAAAATAAACCTCTGCTAACCACTGCAAACCACACGCCTATCACACCCCTATCACACGCCCACCCCGGCGCCCGCCCCCGGCGCCGCGGCCCGGGTTGGGGGGGTTTTGTGTGTGTGTGTGTTTTTTGGAAGAAGGGGCCCAGGGGACGGTGAGAAACCGGTCCGGATATGGCTGGTCGGCAACGGTCGGGGGCCCTTCTATCAGCTTGGGGAAAACCCGCTATAATAAAACCCACTAAACGTTAAAAAAAAGGGCCGACCCGATCCCCAAAATGGGGGGCGGCGACCACCGCCGACGGCCGGGGGGTCCCAATCTTCCCCCCTGGTGTGCCTAAAGGACGGGGGCCCGCCACTTTTCCCGGCGGCCAGGGGGGGTCGGCCCACCCCCCTATAGAGAAAAAATAGCCCCCACTAAACCCATGAAAAAGCCAAACTGACCATCGAATGCCAAACCCCCGGGCCCGATAGCCGGCGGCGACCGAAGGCCGGCGGCCCCCCCCTCCTTGCCCCCTGGTGTGCCTACGGACGGTGGCCCCGCTCACGTTCAGGGCGGCCACCGGGGGGGGTGGGGCACCCCCCCCTATAGGCAAATGCAACTTTTCCGCCCCCGGGGTTTAGACTTAAATTTACCCGAGGGTCCACCCCCCCCCATAAAATCTTTCTTTTTAAAAGGGTTTGACCCTGAAATTTTCCCAGAGATTTTAAACCATCCCCAAACCATTCTTTGGTAAAAAGTTTCATTTTTTTTGAATTGTATTAAATATTTCCCGAATATTTTTTTTTTTGATGCGGGAAACACCCGGATGCGGGGCCCGAGACCCCAGGGGCCGCCCCGGATGCGGGGCCGGAAGCCCCGGGCCACCCCCGGTTTGCAGGGCCGAGGGGCCCCCCGGGCCTGCCCCGGTTTCCCAGGGCCGAGACCCGGGGCCCCCGCCCCTGTTTTTTGGGGCCGGGCCCCCGGGGCCCCCCCGGTTGCGGGCCGGATCCCTGATGCGGGGCCGAGATGCCTGACCCGCCCCGGTTGAAAGGGGCCAAAAAAACCCCCGGTCCAGCCCCGGATGAAAGGGCCTAGACCCCCGGCCCACCCCCGGATGCTGGGCCGAGCCCCCAACCCAAGAGCCCCGGACCAGCCCCCGTGCAGGCCGAGCCACAGAGCCGAGGAGCCCCGAACACCCGGATTTTTAAGAAAGGCCATAACCATTCGTATGCAAGCTTTAAAATTTTTTGGAAATTAGTATAAAAAAATTTTTCCCGAATTTTTTTTGTTTTGGGATCCCGACCAGGGCATTGTCGATCCGTGCCCGTTTCCCGATTCTTTTTTGGGCCATGGCCGGACTAGGACCCCCGGAGGGAGCCTCTAAGGTATTGATGGAAAACTTTCCCACTTGCACCCGGGAAATTAAAATTTTTTTGCCCAAAAACTCATTAAAACCGACTTTGGGGTGCAAGCAGAGTGGGGGGGGATTTTCCACAGTTTGGGTCATCCCCCCCCCTTTTCCGGGAAAAATCTTTCTCAAGGAGTTTGATATAAACATGCTACAAAATGAGATGACCATATGGTCAATCCCCCTTTCCCAACTTTTCATAAATTTGATATGAAATTGACGTTTTCGGGGTGGGCGTGTGGTCAAGTTTTCTTTACACCCCAAGGTTGTTACGAAAGGCCCATGGGGAGGGCCCGTGAACTTGAATTTTTTGGTACTCTTAGTTAACCCTCTTAGTCTGGACCCTTTTGTAAATTTTTTAGGAGTTGTAAGAAGGGGCAAAGGGGGAGGGGAATTTGGGCGACATGGGGCTGAATCCGGGGGTCGTGGCAGCAAGGCCACTCTGCCCCTTTCAATAACCCCCTGCGTTTTAAGTCGTCTGCAAAAAGGGTTTTTATTTACTGCTCGGTGGGGAAAACTTTTAAATTTAAAGGCGGGCCCCGGAAACTCTTCCCTATTTCCGGGGGTTGGCAAAGAACGTGCCTTTGGGGGCCGGAAAAGGCCCCCACGGTGGTTTGGCAATCGGGCTGCGAAAAACAGGGTCGGGTTTTCCAAAACCCCGGGTTCCCGAAAATTAGGGGTTCAAAATCTTTTTCCAGGCACGGTGCTTCGCGCCATGGGTTTTCAAAAAAAGCGCGTGGGGGAATTGTTTCGAATCAAGGTTTCCCCTGTATAGGTTGGGGTTACTGTCGCGACGCGGTCATCAGTAGGGTTTAAAAAAACCCGTCTCACGCGGCTAAAAAACCCGCTAATTTTCCCCATTTTGGGGGGTGAACAATCCAACACTTGGTGAATTCTGTTACAATGTAGGGGAAAAGCCGACATCGAAGGATCAAAAAGCAACGTCGCCCATGAACGTTGGCTTTCCAAAGCCAGGTTTTCCCCGTGGTAAATTTTCTGCACCTCTTTGCTTCAAATTCCGAAGGGGCTAAAGGATCGTTTGGCCACGTTTCACGGTTCGTTTTTCGTTGGAAAAACGAAACAAAGAGCTTTTTTCCCTTTTTTTCCACACGAGATTTTTTTGTTCTCGTTGAAATCATTTAGGGGCCCCTGCGTTTCTTTTAACAAAGGGCCGCCCCAGCCAACTCCCCCCCCTGGGCCCAAAAACTTCCCCCCGGACGGCCGGCCCAACGGCCTTTGGGGCCAAAAGGGGGGGGCAAAATGCCCCCCCTCCCATTTTACGGGAAAAAGTAAAAAAAAAGTTTAAAAATTTGTGGTATTTCAATTTTGCCGGGGGTCCCATTTTTAAATACCCTCTCAAGTCATTTCAAAAGTGGACTAGATTTAAGTCAACAGGGTCTTCTTTCCCCGTTTAAATTTTGCAAAACCCTTCCCTTTTGGGTGTGGTTTCGCTGGATAGTAGACGGGCAGTGGGAATCTCGTTAAACCATTCATGGCGGGCATAAATTTGAAGACGAGGGATTTGGCTACCCTTTAAGGGGGGTATAGTTACTTCCCCCCCGTTTTTTCCCGGGGCTTGGTTTAATTTCTTCACTTTGACCCTTTAGGCAGGGGAGAAATAAAAATTGCAGGGAGCATCCGCAAGGACCCTCGCAAAAGCTTTGTTTTAAATTAAAAAGTCGGATTCCCTTGTCGTACCAGTTCTGAGCTGGCTGTTCGCGCCCGGGGAAGGCCCCCGCGGAAAAGGCCGTTCCCAGGCCCCCCCCCGGCCGGGACGGGCGAACCCCCTCCCCCCGGGGTGAGCACTCGAAACAGTTCCCCCGACAGCCGGGGGGTGTTCAGGGTTTTGGGCCCAGGGGCCCCCGCCTCAAAGCCAATCCTTTTCCCGAGGTTCGGATCCAATTTTTCCCACTTCCTTGTACATTGTTCCATCGACCAAAAGGTGTTTCCCCTTGGGGGACCTGGGTGCGGTTAAAGAGTACGAAACCGGGGGGGCGGATGGCACTCGGTCCTTGGATTTTCATGGGCCGCCCGGGGGGGGCCCCCGGACACCCCGCGACGTGCGGTTTCTCTTCCCGGCCCCTGGAAACCCCACCTTCCCCAAAGAAAATCGTTTTTCCGGGGGGGGCGGGGTTTTTAAAAAGAAAAAAATAAATCTTCCCCCGGCCCCCCCGACGTTTCCGGACCCCCCGTTTTCCGTTTTAGCCGCCGCGTCCCGGGGTTTAGGAATTTTAAACCCGTTTCCCCTTTTGTTTCTCGGGGGGGCGGACGCGCTATCAGACGGGTTTCCCCCTCCCTTTGGGTCGACTAAAAAATGGGAAGTGCCCTTCACATGGAAACCCTTTTCCCTTTTTCGGGCCCTTCAAAATTTCATTTGAATTTTTGCTTTCTTTCCCCCAAAATCTGCACCGAATCCCCTCCGCCCGGGGGGTGCGCCCGGGGTTTTTTCAGCGACCGCCCCGGGCCCCCCCTCCCACTCCCTCGGGGCCAAAGGGCCCTTTCCCTGACGGCCCCGGTGTGGGGGCGCGCGCTTAAGCGCCATCCATTTTCGGGGTAGTTGATTGGCAGGTGAGTTGTTTCACATCCCTTTGGGGATTTGACTTCATGACCCCCGTCCTTTTTTGTTTAATGACCAACACCCTTTGTGGGTTTTTAGGTTAGCGCCAGTTGGGCACCGTAAACCCCGGGTTTTGGTTTATCCCCATGCCCGTTCTGCTTACCCAAAAAAGGGCCCCCTTGGAGCTTCGATTCCATGGAGGGGTCATCGAAGCAGCCGCCCTTTCCCACCTATTTAAAGTTTGAGAATGGGGGCGAGGGATTGCACCCCCAAAGGGCCCCCAATCTTTGGGTTTTACCCGATAGGGAAATCGGTCTGAGCTCCAGCTTCCTGCGGGGGGAAAATTCGGGGGGGAACCAGCTTTTAGACGGTTCGATTAAATCTTTCGCCCCTTTTCCCAAGTAGGCGAACGATTTGGACGTCAGTATCGCTGGGGCCCTCCACCAGAAGGGTTTTTCCCCTTTGGGTTCGCCCCGCTCAGGCATAGGTTTACCATCTTTCGGGGGCCCGACAGGGCATGCTCGCACTCGAAAAAATTCTCAGAAAATCAAGGGGCGGTCGGGGGGTTTCACCCCAGGGGTTCCCGCAGTTTGCTTTCCCTTTCGCCCTTTCGGGGGTTTTCTCGACGTTGACTCGCAACATGTCAGGGTCCGTGGTCCGTTTTTTCAAGACGGGCCCAATGGGGAACCCCCCGGGGGGGACGCCCCTTTGCGGCGGGGTTTCGTGAGACGCCCTGGCGGGGGGCGCGCGCAGTCCCCAATCGCCCGGGGGCGGCATCTTCCCCGAGCGTTTTTAAAGGCCCGGGGCTTGGGCCGCAGCCACAATCCCCCGCCCGGGCCGACCCCCAGGATCAGCGGACCGGCATTGCCCTTCCGGGATCCGCGGGGCGCATTCCCCCGGCCCCCATTTCCCCTTCCCTCCCGACAAATTTTAAGCACTCTTTGACCCCTTTTTTAAAGTCCTTTTTTTTTTCCCCCGCGGTATTTTTCGCTATCGGTCTTCTCACCCCAAATTTTGCCTTTGGGCGGAATTTACCGCCCGGGTTTGGGGGTGCATTTTCCAAAAAACCCCCATCGTAGACAGCGCCCCGTGGGGCGACGGGTCCCGGGGACGACGGGGCTTCACCCCCTCCCGGGGCCCTTTTCCCGGGGACCCTTTGGGGCCCCCTCCCCCGTGAGGGGCGCTTTCAGACTACAATTCAAACGCCGAAGGCATCGATTCTTCAAGGGCTCTTCCCCGGGTTTGTGCCCTTTTTAAGGGAATCCCAGTTTGTTTTTTTCCCCCGCTTTTTGATATGCTTAAATCCGGGGGTTCCCCCCTGACCGGGGGGCCAAGTTGGATTTGGGGCCCAATAAAATAAAAGGCCCCATGGTCCACTAATTTGTCGGCCAAGGGGAACCACGGGTAAAAAAAGGGGCCTTTTTTTTCGTTTCAAACCCCAGCTCACCGTGGGTCTCCCTTTCCCAAAGACTTTCATTTCGGCATAGTAGGTATTTCAGCCGGGGGGGCCGAATCCGCACCCTTTCCCAATTTTTGGGGGGGGGCGACTTTGTGTGGGCACCCCGGCAGACGTTCCCTCAACCAAAATTTGGGTTCAGGCGCAACTTGCGTTCAAAAACTCGATGGTTCCGGGATTCGCAATTCACACCAAGTATCGCCCTTTTTCTACGTTCTTCATCGATGCGAGAGCCGAATTTTCCGGGTTGGCCCAGGGGTCATTTTTATTTAAAAGTTGGTTTGGGGCGTCCTCCTGCCCCCGTGACCGGGGACATGAGGGTCGTCACTGTAGTATTCCCTTTGGGGCCATTCCGCGCCGGGGTTTGTTAGTTTGTGGGGGAGGGGATAACATGGTGGTCAAACCCCCCCCGAGCAAGGGGAGGCCTTTTGCGTGGTGGACCTAGGGCACACCAAAAAATCAGCCTTCCCCCCATTTTAAAAAAGTTCGCTGGTCTTTTGCCGGGAGGTTTTTACAATGATCCTTTCCCCAGGGGTTTACCCCGGGAAACCCGGGTTTCGAATTTCCTTCCTTTTTAATTTATAAGGTTCAGTTAACTTCTCGCGGGCGTGCCGGCGGGGGGGAAACCCCCCCCACGTCGCCGCGATCCCAACATTTTACCCGGGCCCTTTTAATCGGAGGAGCGGGCGGGCGGTTTTGTAAAAGGGCTGGAGGGACGTAGTCAACGCGAGCTGATGGGTCGCGGTTACTAGGAATTCCTCGTTGAAGACCAAAAAATTGCAATGAAACTATCCCCATTTAGATGAAAATTCAAAAAATTACCCCGGGCCTGTCGGCCAAGGTAAGACTCGTTTAATACATCAGTGTAGGGGCGCGGTTTCGGCCCCCGAACATTTAAAGGGGATCAAGACCCTGTTATTGAACCCCAAACTTCCTTGGCCCAAAAAGGCCATTTGTCCCCTAAGGGGCTGGCCACGGGGGGGTGCCCCCGCATAGTAGTTTTGAAAGGGTGAGTTTTCGTTCGTTAAAAGGAAAATTAACCCGGACAAATCCTCCCCCAAAATAAGAAAAGGGGGATTTCACCCACCCATTGAATCAAGGGAAAAAGCTCCAGTCGTCAATTTCCCTTTCTATGTTGGACCCGGTAAGTTTCCCCCTGTTGAGTCAAATTAAAACCGCAGGTCCACTCTGGTGGGTTTCCCCTTCCCTCAATTTTCCCTTTTAAATTTCAGCCTTGCGACCCTTTCTCCCCGGGGGAAAAAAAACTTTGTTTTCATAAAAGGGGCCGGCGGGGAGTCCAAAAAGCAACATGGGGGATCCTGGGGGGGCACGTTTAGGGTTTAAATAGGACGGTAATTTTTGAAACGTCTTTGGGGCCCCCAAATTTTTGTTCTTAAATTTAAAGAAAAAAAAAAAATCCCTTTGGGAATGCTTTGAGTTTTTCGTCTTTCTATCCAAGAATTTAAAACCCCTGGGCTTGAAAAACGAATGCCCCCCACTGTCCCTGTTAATCATTACTTCCCATCCCAAGGCCAACCCAATGGGGCCCAAAACCTGTGATGTTTCCCATGGGTAATTTTATTGGAAAAAACGTAGGCTTGCTTTTAGCACTCTAATTTCTTAAAGTAAAATGCGCCGGGGGCACGACCCGCCAATTAAGACCAGGGGGGCATCGCCCGGGAGGGAAAGGGGCAAGACGGCCCGGGGCCCCCCGTGAGGGGAGGGGGACCCTTAGGCCTCTGAATTACTACGGTTATCGGTGCAGGTCCATCAAACCAAACTATAACTGATTTAATGACCCTTCGCGTTTCACAGTCTGAATTTGTTCTTATCACACTGCATGGTTTTTAATCTTTGAGACAAGCATATGATACTGGCAGGATCAACCAGGTAGCATTCCCTCATTCGACGCATCCCCCTAGCTCGGACCCGGGGAAGCACCAAAGATAAGGAAGATGCAGTCATAATAAATGAATCGAAGGGTCGGGCCAACCATTGAGGATGTAAGCACCATGGCCACATCACTTCCAGATCCGAGGCACAAGGGGGGGAACACTAGGTCCATAAAAACGCACCGAGGGTGAGAGACTGGAACTAGTGGGCCACCACGATGTCCACCCAAAACCCCAAAGGGGCACAAGGTAGAACGGGTCTTGCAAACATGATAATTCCCTTCTTGGGTTGGAAAAACCCGGAACTCGTTCTCCACCATCGGGTCAGGGGGGAAGGAGGGGAATGAAAAAAAAATGTGGACCCGGTTTGATGCTCAAAAAAAACCCGGAGCCGTCCTCCCAAACAACTCAAAAACCCCTAGGCATACGTACAAAAGATGACAGGCAGCTCCGTTTACCCGCCCAAAGGCTTTGGGCGTTGCAAAAACCCCCCAAACAAATTCACCAAACGTGACCATCAACGCACCGTTAAAAAACGAAAGAAAACGAAGAAACCGGACAAAGTCGAAAGGGCGTAACCCCCGGCCCCCCGAGATACTACCAAAACGGCAACGGCAACACCGGGGAGACCGACAAAAAACCCTCGGGGAGCCAAAATGCAACGGTCTACCTGCGGAAGACTCAGTGGAGGCCAGGGAAGGGCCGGAAAACACCGATAAAATAGGGGCCCCACTAAAAAACCCTTTAAAAGGGGGCCCATGACCGAATTTCCCACCGCCCGGGGACCAGCCCCCGGCGACCAAACCCGGCCGCCGGCCGACGGCCCCCCCCCAAACCTTGCCCGTGGGGTGCCCTGCGGATAAAAACCCAAACAGTGCTAGGGACGTGGCCAGGGTCAAGCGCACGGTCGGCCACCAGGGGGGTCGGCCCCCAACCCCCCCCATAGAGCAAAATAGCAACTTTTCCCCTCTCCCAGGGTAGACATAATATAGCCCCAGGAGTCCCCCCCCCATAAAATCTTTATTTTAAGGAGTTTTGATCTGAAATTTTGCAGAGATGTTAAACATACCATAACCATTTGATAAAAGTTTCTAATTTTTGGATTAGTATTTTTAAAAATTTCTCGAATAATTTTTCTTTTGTGCTGCCCCCCCGGATGCAGGGCCGAGAGCACCGGAACAGCCCCCCGGGTGCAGGGCCCAGAGCCCGGACACAGCCCCCGGGTGCAGGGCCGAGATCCCCGGTCCAACCCGGATGCAGGGATGCGGGGAGGGGGGGGGGGCCCCCGGGGCCCGCCCCGGGAATCACCCCGGGCCGAGAGCCCCCCCCTGCCCCCGCAATTATGCCGGGCCGATTACGAAGCAAGGGCCCGAACCAGCC